>JAPMNP010653920.1:0-11428 GCA_029874935.1 Atherina boyeri | reverse complement strand
ATTATTATTATTATTATTATTATTATTATTATTATTATTATTATTATTATTATATCCTTTATTTAACCAGGAGATGTCCATTGAGATTAAAAATCTCTTTTGCTTATATGTACAGTATATAAGAACAACACTTTTGAGCTCTTTCTTTAAGAAACGATCAAAATGGATACACATCCACATCCAAACAGCTTTGCTTTCTTCAAAATCATGTGGAAAAAAAGTGGTCTTTAAAATGAATTAACAATATCTAAGATCTTCAAGATGACTTTAAGATGAGTCCAAAGCATTCTTTGATAGAAGATGTGTGTAATTAGTGGGATTTTCCTTCATTCTTACTCCCCTAAAAAAAGCAATAAAAAAGATGGGGTAATAGCTTGGTCTCATCAGTCACTTCACTAATCATTTGAATTATTTCTCAGCCTCTTTTTGTTATTTAAGGTCTTTTGTAGATTTGGAAGAACTTTTTCCATGAAGACCACATATTTATAGCAAAAAGCCTGTGTTGGTAAACTGAAACATGTGGAGACCAGACAGGAAGAACCAAATTGATGCTGCTGGTTGCATTAAAGTAAAGGAAACAGTGATTTTGGAACCTGAACTTTAAAAAATCTAAATCATCATACCATGGCCTCAACTTTGATCTTTAAAGATGGGTTTCATGTGAGACCCTCAACTTTATGCAGAACATAAATGCTGGAGAAAGCCTTCCATCCTTTAAACTTCAGTATTATGTAGTCTACAGTATCTGCAGCACATGAGGCTGATTCTTTATAGCAAAACGTAACCAATTCAACAGGCTTGATCTTTATAAACTGAATTAAACATTAAAATACTCAATATGCCTATCAATAATGTAAGCAACCATTGAAGAGAATAACTCTGCAAGCTTTCAAGAAACAATTCACAGCTGCGATTTTTACACTTCACTTTGTAACATTGGATTTTAAAAGCGGTCTATAAATCTGTTCTTTCCCTTTCTTGCCTGGAGTTATATGAGAGGATAAATACCACTCACACTTGTCTGCTTGTTAAATATGCCAGATTAGCCACAAGACAGTTTGCTCCAGCAATGGTGCATGGATTTAACAAACAAGATATCACCTGTGAGCTTTAGAGGTGCCGGCAAGCATATTTGTTTCTTTTGCATGGTTCACTCCGACTAATTTCTCTTGCTTGCAGATTTTATGTCAGGTTAAGCTAATTTTATGTTGAGCTAAGTTTCATATTTGGCTAAAGTACGGTTTCTCCTGATTACAGATTGAATGTCAGGTTTGGCTATTTTCTATGTTAGGTTAAGATGTTTTGTTTCAAAAAGCAAATTTTATGTTAATGTAAGGTTCATACAGTATTTGGCCTTGCTAGTCAGCTTGGTTCTCCTGCCTGCTGATTTTATGTTAGGCTAAGCTAATATTTGTTAAGCTATGGTTTGTGTTTGGCTAAGCCAACCAGGCTGTTTAATTTGATAAAAGACTTTATGTTAGGGTCTATGTCAGGCTAGGCTAATCATTTTCTATCTCTTTCCAATAAAACTTAACAGGCATTAATGTCTTTTGGAATAAATCATGTCTTGCGCATTAAAATAAATCAAGGTAATAACCATAACTATTTATTCAAGCATCCATACTTCTATACCAAGAATAATCTCTCGATAAAGATGCATGTATAATACTTAATAGCTTTTCAGAGTTCAGAGGCAGTTGCTCTCCAGCTCAGTATCTCCCTTTGGGGGACAAAACCCAGAGAAAAACCAGATGCACAAAGAAATCAGTCATCCTTTGTCAAAAAGGTAGATGGAAAACTGCACAGCTGGGCCAAGCCAACTCTGTTGATTCTGCATACAGAGGAGAAACCTCGCTGCAAAACACCCGCCATGTTTCAATGGCTAGTAATCCTGCCTGGATCAAATCTAAATACATATTTGTTTCTTCTGGTGCTTTTCAACACATTCACAGCACTTCTCTGCAATGGGGGCAGTCAGAACTTTGTCTAGACAAGTGCCAATAAGCTGCTAGGATGAGGGGACCCGCTTCTCAGTGCAGGAAGTGCCAAATGGATCCCATATGACTGGCATCCCTCTGGAGTAACAACCCCCATCATCACTACTGATCAGCGAGAGTCAGCCAGACAATCAGTCTGCTTGCTGGGACAATAAACAGTGGGTGGTTCTTGGACACATGGCCAACTAAGAGCAAGACTGGAATGTGTATTGCTTTTTAATATCACCTGCATGGTTTATTTTACTTAGCTTTTTTATTACTGCCGAATGGCAGTCTCTATGTTGCTACTGTATTTCAGAGAATTAGCCATATAAGATATTTGTATTGAACACATTGTGTGTTACAGTGCACACTTGAAGACTCATAAGAGACTCATTGCAGCACTGAACCAGATAAAAAGGTGTACTGTATATGAACAAAGTGTTTCACATCGCTGCACATGCATATGCCTTTGTCTGACTCAGTCTGTTCTTATGTGACACATCTGGGTTATATGGCGCATGGAGTTACCTTCTTGAGGTTTGAGATCCTATGAGTTACTTGCTTTTTCTCACTGCATCCTGCTTCAGATTATCCATCCAACTGTTAGATTCCATAAACTCACTTAAGCACCCCAACTGATGACTTTATCGCAATTATTATCAACCTCTTCAGTGAGTCCCGTTTCCATTTCCAAGGGTCAGGCCTGTTCAGGAGGGATAACTAGTGATCACATAGATGGCACAAAGCATTGGAAGTCTTTCTCTCTGGGACATTTTCATAGTGGAAGAGGAAGATATGCCTGTTCTTTTTTTCTTTTTTCTTTGGTCTACTGACATAATTGCTGTTATTCACCAGTTATTTGTGTCTCGCATTAGAATCGTAAAGAGACAGTATGAGTGAGTCTAGCATGAGTGGAAGGTTTGTGTGCTCCCACACATTATTTCAGGAATACACCAGGCCAGTTTATTTTGGCTTCAGGCAGTCCGAAGGCATCGTCAGTTTTTCCACAATGGCTCAGCAAAGTAGAGGGTGCAGACCAGGGCCAGATGTAGGAGCTATAAGATATGTGACTAACTAGCCTCACTAAACTACATTGTTCGCTCAGAATGCACAACAATTTTTTCCGTTGGTAACTACTCATGCATTTTTAATATTTTCCTGAAGCAGGAGCGTCTGGACTACATGAAGGGATACCAAATAACTGTGCTGCACCACCTCCTAGATTTCCCTCCGCTCTCCATCTGGTACAGCAAAACAAATCCCAAACAGTTCCCTGGTGATGCCCTCCGGCTAAATAGCAACCAAAACGTACTCATAAGAGAAATGTATCATACTGCAGAAATTATAGAGAAGGGATAAATTGGGGCTCTTTTTGGGACGCTTTAGTCCTTCAATGACAAAAATATAACGACATGATACCTTGAAAAACTTAATTATGTAATATAGTTAGTGAACGTGCAATGGGGGTGCAGCTATGGTACATGCATGGATTAAATTTCCATACCTCATCCCATGTAAAGTAAGGAAGTTCATCACCATCCAGGTAGCGGATGTCGCCATGCTGTGGGCGTTTATCCACAACAAACTCAATGATTGCTGAGCTGTAGAAAGGATGTGAAATGTTTATAATGCTGGCATTAATTGATCTGCTGAGGCCCTCCTTCACGGAAAAGTTGAAGCTCTGGATTGGGATGAGTCGCGGCACGATGTTCACAGTGACATGTAGGTCTTCCACTGTGGTGAAGCCATTACTGACGTCCACCGTGAAGGCATCATCCCCCTGAAAAAGATGGATGTGGAGCTCAGTGACTGATAATGATTGATATGCCATCAGAGGCAGTGGTTGTCTTTTGCCTGAATTGATTCAGAATTTTCAGATGCAAGCAAACAAGCTGCCACATCTAGTTTAACAGAGCAGAGTGAATTAAAAGGCCATAAACCTGGATGGATGCAGATACGTAGATGATGTGACCCTGATCAATGTCCTCCTGGGTGAACGAATGGATGTAGTCAAGGACAGGTGAGGCTGTGGTGTCTGAACGGTTAGTCAGCATGACTACATGACCAAGCAGAGGAGGTTCTTTAATTGTGAACACCATTTCTGTTGGTAGAATATCAGCCTGCTCCACCTGAAACACAAAGGTAACAATATAGTCTTTACAGTATTGTAAAAGCTTTTGCAAAAATCCTGTGCTGAAAATGACGAGTTAAGAAGCATAGTTAGCACAGATGAGCTCTTAAAGCAACAACTGACAAAAAAAGCAGACCACTTGAAAACATCTGCAGTACCAGCTGGAAAATGAAATCCGAGACTGCAGTTTCCACTTGAAATCTGCGTAAGTGTTTAAAAACTGTTGTGGGATTGACTTTTTCGTCTTACTTTTTCTTTTAAGAACCAACTTTCTTACATGAATGTAAGTACACTGCATTATTTTGTTTATTCCAACCATGAAATGTAAAGCTCAATTCATCACGTACATATTTAATGGCCCTGTTATACTGTAAAATATCGAGATGAGCATATCGGGACAGCATGGCGAAGAAAAGCCTAAAAGACATTTCTGACATTTGGCAACATTTAGAGGCATGCTTCCTATTTGCACACAGACAGATTTATTGCCATCCCACTTTAAGACGTTTTAATCAGCTCTCTGGAGTCTGAAGCCANGTCTAGTAGTAATGCTTGCATTCTTTTTTTTTTTTTTTACATTTCACCATGCAACTTTTCATTTTATAGTAAGGATACACGTCTGGGAAAGCTCCCAAAGGCTAAATAAACATGTTAGCTCTTGGACAGGCCACTCTGTCAAGACTTTGTTCAATACATATCTCAGTAGAATGTGCTCTGAGCAGTCAATACTGCAAACTTAGAAAGAGCATACAATTGTGAAGGTTCAAAAGGAGGAATATTTTACTTTCAGAGATGGACCTCATTATTTAGAAAGTCAAGACATGCAGAGAGTGGGTTATAAACAGACCAACTATTTAAACCTCATTAATTGCTTTCAGGATGAAGTGCAGGCAGGCACATCTTAGAAATAACAGTAAGCTTCAGGAAGCTCCTCGGGGGATACTTAGTGCTCTGTTTTCCACACTTAATAGAGTGTAATTTAGTACATAAACCAAATTAAAAGCAGCAACTGTACAGTCATTTCAAGCCCTGCTTTCATGTGGTAGATTAGAGGCAAGGTTATGAAACACTAAAGAATGCTTGACAAGTCATGTGAAAGCTCATTATTCACAAACTTTAAAAGGGACAAGGAGTTTTTCTTATCATTGCTGCTAAATTGCATCAATGCAGTATTTAAATCTGTTTGTTTGGACAAAAAACAACTGTTTGCTGTGTGAGTTGAACGTAAGCAAAGCAAATGAATTCATGTATTGGATTTGCAAACTAAAGCTGTAGATCAAATGAAAAAGTGTCAAGTAATTTAAAAAACGCCATCTGTTTTTCTCTGTATTGTAAAAACAGTGAGTAAAATTACCTTGAGATGGTCCGGGCTGATTATGGAGTGCTCTCCTTCATAAGAAATGATGACCTCATTGGTTATCACCTCAGGCTCAGAATAGTAACCTTGCTTGAATATTTTAATCCTGAATGTTCCCTCTTCAGAATTTCCTTTTGCTTGAACAATAAATTGGAACGAATCCTTGGACCTCAGACTCTCATAATTGTGCTCGTACGACACAACACCCTTTTTCAAGTCCTCCTGGGTAAACTCCGAAGCCTCAATCCCACTCACAATAATCCTGCCATCGCTGGGGGGTGATGTAACCTTGAACTTGATCTCACTGTCATCTCTGATGTCCATGTTAGAGTCAGCACTTAACAGGGTGGTGTCAAGAGTCTTGGTGCTTCCATGGTCAATGACGATGATAGTGTTGTTCTCCACTTGCAGGTAAGGCTCACCTGCCTGGATCTGAAGCAGTGCAGTGGTTTTATGGAATCCATCTGACACCTGGAGTGAGAAGCGTTCTCGATCTGCTCCGTGATGAATAAATATGACATTCTTGTCTCGCAGGTCGGCTTGTGTAAAACGATAAAGAGGCTGCGATGGATTAGATGCGGACACAATGTCACCTGAGAGGATTCCCTCCCTGGCGTAGACAATTTGAGTGTCATTGAAGCCCGAGTCGTCGTCCTTAAACTGAATAACGTCATTTGTGAGCAGGCGCTGACCGTGGCGGACCACGTTGAAGACTTTATCCACAATCCTAACAGGAGTATGCTCGTTCTTGGATTGAATCAATATTCTGAAGACACCAGTCAATGTTTCCTGATCACCTGAAGTTTTATCTGTTGCTGAGAAATGGAACTCATCATTGTTTGTCTTGGAGCCATCATGCTTGTATATCAGCCTGCCAAGCTGGAGGTCCTCATTACTAAAAAATCTGATTGCCCCCTCAAATCTAGGCATTCCAGTCGGGGAATCCCTTATGAGTCGCCCATGCTTTGGTTCCTGGGTGACCTGATACAAAAAATCTGAAGAACTTGGAGACTGCAGCCAAAGGTAGTTTTTGTTCAGAGTCTGCTCGCTGCCCTGCAGCACAATCAGCCTTTCGCTGGTCAAAACAGGACCATTTGAACTGGCAAGGATGCTGATCGGGAAGGAATACAAAGGAGAATACTGTTCTTCTGCAAAAACTCTGAACTGAAACTGGTCTGAACTATCCACAGCTCTTTGCATCCGGACCCTGTAACTAACAGTGTTGTCCATAATGTCTTTCTGGGTGAACGTGTCGCCCTCGACCAGCTCTTTGTCTGACAGCTGGAGAGTGCCAAGTCTTGGTGGCTTGACAAGGATATATTTGATTGTTTGTGGATCTGGATTTTTTCCGTTCACTTCAGCCTGAAGATCTGTAAGTCCAATTAATTTCTCCTCATCAGCCTCCATCTCCAAAGCTACCATGTTAGATACTTTTACTTGTGCAGGGGTAATCTTGACCAAGAAGCTATTGTTCAAAAGAGAAAACTGCCCCAGATAGGTGTTGAATTGAATCCGCTCTACCACAGTATCTTCCTGGTTACTTGAGTCTATGCTGAAGTACCTTAGACGTTGTTGATCCAGATCGGATTGGTGGAAAGTTGTAACTTGCTTGTATGTGCCATCACTTGTCTTAATTTGCAGTTCCCCAAACATCAGAGCTTGTGTGATGTTATACATAATATCTCCATTGCGTGGATGAGCAATAATAGCCAGATTCTGAACATCTATGGAAGCATTGCTTCCTTGAGGCAAGATAAGGCCGGTGTTGGTGATGATAGTCATATGGGGCTGTGTCACCAACAGACTAAAGGTGGTTGACTGACTCACTGACTGTCCATCAGACACTTTCAATGTAATTTCAGCAGTCCCACCCCCTCTGTGTACAAAATAGATATATCCATCTTTCAACTCCCTGCATGTGAACTCTGAGATGCTTCTTCCTGGTTGCTGACCATTTTCCAAGTAACCAACATCCATAGAAAGCTCAGAGGTTACAGTTACAACTAAGTCATCACAGCGGGAGTCAGAATCCATGATTTTGATAAGACTTGGATTTAAACGAGTTCGGCCATTTTCTGTGATGGTTATTTCTCCTCCACTGAGTTGTGGTATGTCATTAACAGGAAGGATTTCCACAAGGAGAATATATTCGTGAGGGGTTTTCAAACACTCAGGAAGGTATTCATTACTTTGAGCAACTACCTCCAGGTGGATCCGATCTGCATGCCTTTCATTTCCATCGTGCATGTACTTTATTTTCTTATTGACAACATCCAGGAGAGTGAACTTCTGTGTGCGTCTTGTGTTGATGTTCATATCAACCAGGCCATACCACGGATCATTCAGCAGAGTAAAGATGATCTGAGACTGACGCATTCCTGCTGCACTGAGGTCAAATGTAGGGCTTAGGTTATTGACATTAAAATAAGCTTCTCCACCTTCAGGTACAAGCAAAGGACTGACATCAAGAAGTTTTGATACATTTCTGAACATCTCAGGCATGTCATTTGTTAAAGTGCAATGTTGCTCGTTCTGTGCAATATCAACATATCGAATGCGCACAGGTGGGGACGTTGTTGTTGTGTCTATGTCATAGTAACTTGAGTAGTCGTAGTCCTCTCCTTCACATTTTACATGAACATCTTTGGTCACCAGAGCATCCTGAAGGCTTCGATCCCTCTGATTTACCTTGATTTCCCCTAAGCATCCAATGAAAGATTCAGATGTCATGTCGTCCTCATAGCGACTCAAGGACCCGCTCTCACGGAAAACTTCTTTCATTTTCCCCTGGATGCCTCCTACATACAGGTTTCCAACCAAATCCAGCTTTTGAGATGAGTCAAGAGGAAGGGAAGATATCTGGCTGTCTATAGTAAGAACAAATGAGTCCTGACTGACCTGAACCTTAACTCTATGCCACTGGTCATCATCCAGTTGCACCTGTTTATTCTCAAGTACTTCCACACCACCTCCGAGGTCTAGTGTACCTTTAAGATGGCCTTTCACAAGAGCAATAGCAATGAAATCTGATTCTCGGCCTGGGTGGAAAACCAGTAAAGCATCTTCTATGGTGGTTTTCATCAGGAACTCCAAAGTCCTTGGAGCACCAGAAGCTTCACTCCACGTGGGGAAAGACACAAAGGAATCAGGGGTGCTAAAACTTGTTGCCTCCCCATCCCCAGCCTCAAACTCAGTACTGCAGGACTCCTTTGTGTCATGGCACTGCTTAAATGCTGAGTTGAGAATATCAAACTGATGGGATTCAAATTTTAGGTCAGTCATACAGCCACGGAAGGGGGGAATGGCACTGCTGAGGTAGGGAGCATCCAGGTCTCCAGTTCCTCCAAGCCAAATGCCCAGGTCGATGTTTAGCGCTTCCCCGTCGCTCACAGAGACATATGTTGGGAAGAGTTCATCAATTATCATGGTGAGCTTGCTATCTTGCCAAGTCAATAAAACTTTGTGGGAGAGAAGGTTGTTCAGCTGCACTCCTTGAGAGGACGTCAGCATGATCTCCCCAGCCCCAAGGTTCATTCGTGCCTATGGGGAAACAAAAACATTTTCTTTTATTGAAATATTGTTTTAAGAGCTTTAATATTCACGAACAATGCACTATCATGTACAGACAATACTGTTATTATTAACTCATAAAACCCTTGGATTTAAACTTGCCTTTTCCTAAAATACTTACTAAAGCTTTGTACAACCACTATTTTGTTTAATTTAGCATATGTCACTGAAAAACAGAACGAAGGTGATAAGAAAATATAAGTATTAGTATAAGTATTAGAAAATATATTATTTCTGTTTTCTACACGTGTTGAGATGTCACCTCACTGAAAATGCTACTTTAATGTCATCTTTGGTAGAAATTTGGACTAATCCCTGTGTTAGCCCCCTATGCTAATTCAGCTGTTTTCCATGCTGTCAAGCAATTGACTAAATTTGTCAGCTGGCATATTTTACATTCCAGACACACATTCAGTAAAGATAATAGGAAATCCAAATCTGGGGAGGCTCTTTTCTCTGACCTCTAATGAAAAGTGTCATTTTGCTGGTAGGGTCTGAAACCTACCTTCAGAATACCACCGTTCAGATGTTATAGAGGCTGCAGGTATTAACTGGATATGTGATTTGTTGATGAGGTGAGGAATGGATCAGTGAACTGTCCAGCTCATAACACAGCATGGGAATTATTTAGATGTATAAGTGATTTATGGTGCATTAAATGAGCTTTTAAAAAAAACAATATAAGATATGATGCTTCAAACCTGCTGCGTTGGTAAACTTAATTTTCTTCGTTTAACAAATGTCATCCAGTTAATGTTGCTACCTCTGTAAACTATAACTGTATTTGTGAATTTTAAAGTTGATCATTGCAACTAAAACTGTATCAGCCTGATTATTTCAGCCCATCTAAGGAAAAGATTTCAATTTGTTTGGGTTGTTACATAAAAAGAGAGGCATGGCTTGTTCGATGTTTTACTTGACAGTAATTTACAGATGGGTATAAAATTGAAACTAGTGTAGTTTCAATTAGTAGTAGCCTAGTATAACATTGTCGAGAAGCACAACAAATACAGATGTACCATGGTAAGACCAAAAAAAGAAATGATTAAGTTAAGTTTAAGCTCATTGGGATAAAGTGTGGGCTACTTAAAATCAAATCTCCAGAGAATTGTTCTGAATGATCACCTGATCTCAATGCCTCTATACATACAGAGCACAAATGGGTCATTTGAATGGTTTGGTTATTATGAAAAATATGTGAATCCTTGGTGTGGCTTTCATGGTCACCAGACTTCATTCCAATTTAATGTTTTGGGCTGAAAGTATGCAGCAATTTCCACCACCAAGAACAATTCTCCTTCAGTTTGAGACATTTGTAAAATCAATGCCAATGGCCAACAAATGATCAATTTAACTTATTTTCAACTGGCTTTGTCACATATCTTATATTTTGCATTTGGCTAATGAATGCGGCTGTCTTAAACACTCTTGATAAAGTCCCAGAGAGACCCTCCCCCACACCTGTTCATTCCAATGCATGATTATTAAAATAAACATATAGGCTATAGAAATGGATTGATGATATTTGGGGCTACCGTAGCAGGATGCTGCAGCTGTTTACATAGGTTTTATTTTTAAAGAAATCATAGTAGACCCCTCACCTGTATTTTCCCATTTAGAAGTTCAAGGAAAAGGTAGTCCTGCATTCCCGCAGCCAGGAGCAGAAGCCCACTCCGCCGACTCGTCTTGATCTGTAGTGACAGCTCAAATGTGCTGACGTCCTGGATGACTTGTAAACCGCAAAAGCTGTCCCCAAAGTAGGATTCTGGAAAGATTAAAAATTGTTTAAAGCATGTTAAGATATAAATGAAACATTGTATTAACATTGATGTCAATAACAAGGTATGTTACTGGAAATATTGCTCATTTTCTTTGACAATGTTTTTTTTTTCCTTTACATTTTTTTCTGTAATTTGGAATGGGAAAACATCCCATTTAGTTTTGAAACATAATCGTCTGAGCTGACCATTTTCTTTATAGATTGCATTAGGACATCAAATCAAATCAAAGTTTATTTACATAGCACCTTACAACAACACTCAGGTTGACCAAAGTGCTTTACAACTGTGAAAACCCACAAAACAGAAAATAAAGAACAATACAGAGCAAGAATCACCAGCAGTCAAAAACACACCAAAACCTTATAACAATAGAATTATTAAAAGAATATAAAACACCTTAGGACATAACATCAAAGTGCTAAAAAATCAAAAAGCCTGTTTAAATAAATGGGTCTTTAGTTTAGCCTTAAACAGCGGCAGGTCAGTGATAGAGCGTAACTCTGGGGCAAGATTATTCCACAATGTTGGACCTGCAAAGACCGGTCCCCCCATTGCTTGTATCTGGACCGAGGCACCTCCAGCAGATGTTGACCAGCAGAACGTAAAGCTC
>JAPMNP010653895.1:0-11622 GCA_029874935.1 Atherina boyeri | reverse complement strand
GGGCACAGGGGAATAGTGCAACAACTATTAACTAAACACTGGTGAAATGAAGGCGTTTTGTGGCAGATAATGTCTTATTTGGAGGTTGAAATGCGCTCCCCCGACCATTTCCTTTGAATGGATATATACGACATTGAGGTTACTTCAAGTAACTCCAAAATTGTCCGGGTGAGTTTATGAGTGTATTTCATGATATAAATAAGGTCCAGGTTAAAAAAAAAACGGTACTTTTGCTTTAACATACATAATAGTAGGAGAAACATATCTATTCACAATCATTCTCATTTTAACACTATTTAATTAGAAAAATGTCCAATGTGTCCACAATCATGGGATAGACAATTGAAGTAGATGAGTAACCAGAAAAAAATTAGAACTTAAATCTATAATCTTTGATGTGATGTGCATGAAGTGTAATGCAGACAAGAAACTTTCAATAAACACCTGGACTAAAATGTATACTCTTTGTCCAAACTGACTGATAACTCAATGAGCCCACATGGCACAGGATCAGAGGACCGGGGAGGCGGGGAACCCTGGCCTGGTTGCCAGTCAAATCACCACACTGAGACAAAGAACAATGGCAAACTATGCAAAATTATTCAAAACAACTAACAAGACTCAAATTATCTCACATCAACTACAACAAGGTTTAAAATGACAAAAAAAATAGAAATGCCTAATTTGTAAATACTCCTAATAACCACAAACTCCAAAAGGCCTTACAACAGCAACAAGATTACATGAAACAACTTCAAAGAGACAACATACTGCAATAATACAGATGACATAAGACAAAAATGAATCCCGATAAAAACAAACTACTAAAAATGGCTTATAACAATGACAATTTGTCTAAAAATAAAGTTAGAAATGAAAATAACAAGAAAAAGATGCAAAACAACAATAAGGAGATGCAAAAGATTTTAAAAAGACATACAATGTACACAAACGTATAGAAAACTACAGACCACAGAGACGCAGCCTCAAAGAGACTCATAAAGTATCCACGCTGTTTGTAGTTGCTCTGTGTCTGTGTCCAGAGGCCAGCTAGCTCATAATCGCCCATATGTCCACATCTCTTAGAGATGTGAAAGGTGAAAAAATTAGAAACACTTCACAGAGCAATTTTCCAATACTGAAACACCAAAAACAACAGCTCTTAAATCACCAGATTGTATCTTTACCTTTCTGATGGAGTGTGAACAAAACTAAAGTTTTTTTTTTTTAAAGAAAAGAGGAAAAAGTAGTCTAATTTCTGGTTCCATAATGTGAATAATATGAACAAATAATATATGAAAAGAAAACAAGTTTTATGAGGACCTATGAATATAGTTTTGGTAAAGTTCTTCATGATAAAAATGGATTTGGACCAAAGATGTTTTAGTTCTTTTGTGCATGTCTGGCCATCAAAATCTCATATAATGATGTTATTACAAGTACAAAAGCCTGCCCATCCATTCAGTGTGTAATGGATAATCAGTGTCTATCCACTGCTGACAGCTTTCAGAGTCCCTGATGCTCAAGTGTCTAGAAGCCTTTCTTCTTCTTTTGATGGACTGGGTCTTTACAGCCTACTTCACGTTTGCCTATCTGCCATATGCTGTGCTGGTTCATGAAAGAAAAAAAAAACACTTAATTCAAAACTACATTCTATGTTCTCATACAGGAAGTTTTAATGTTTGAATGAGCCCATGGATGGCCCATTAAAACTATTCCTTGAAGACTAATCAAGCAGTTGGATCATTTAGAAAAAAATATCCAAAGAGGAGTTGTTCATTTCAAAGAAGTACTAATATCAGGCTTCCTCAGTATAATGCACTCTGTAAGGGTTAATGCACTATGCCATAGAGCAAGTTATTTTTACATGGAGATTTTATTTTCTTTCTTTTTTCAATCTTTCTTGCTTCATGTGTCATGCCATGAATTTTTGGTTAAATAGAGGGAAATTCATAAATAGATTATAAATATTACCCAGTTAAAAGCTAATATTTTGCATTTCAAATTTAATGAACAAAATGTAGTTCCAGATTCAGGATTCTTTTAGTCCAAATACAAAACTATTTCTAAAACCCAAGAAAAAGAAAACTTCCAATATGAGATGCAGAAGAGACATAAATAAAGACATGCTTGAACTACAATGGCTGCAAAAAAGTTTTAAAACATCAAACTAAATTGTTTTTGACGATATTCTTTATAATGCATGGTTATTGTTTACAAAGTTACATTCAAAACTGTTGCTAATAATACTTCTACTAGTACTATTACAACTATTATTAGGCTATGTCGTGTATATCAATAGGTCTACCTTATGCATTTTGTATTTAACATGTTATTATTGACAAATGTCAGAAAAGCTAAACTATCCACGCTCAAAGTAATTAAAGCAGGATCAAAATGGTCTGCTAACTTTAAAATAGTATGTTTCTGCCAGGCACGTGTCGTGTAAAAGGTATCTGGTAACTTGTGATTAATGGAGCAGGTCTCACTGTGAATTGGAGCTGCTTTGTTGTGTTCTCAGCTGTGAAAGTCTGCTGCATAGGCGTCAAGTATCGCGATATTTCCTTCCGCGGCCACCACAGAGCAAAGTAGCTCGCGCTGACCAGTGACTGTGGTGTCGCTGAAAAGTTCCATGGTCAGGTAGTCTCTTCAGCATGGCCCATATGTGGCCTATAATAATAATTACCTAATTGAAAAATAAAAGATAAAATAAAAGCATTATCCTCCCCTTATTGTCCTTTTCTGAGTTAATCAATTAGCCCTCTGCCACAGATAACATTGACTTAATGAACCGTTTCTGTAACGAGAATATCACTTCCTTCTTCTCAAATTAATGAGGCCACTAATTGCCCTAATTTGTGTCTGAAACCCGGGCATTAAGCTTTCTCTCTGTGCTCACTAGAACCACCTCCGTAGCTTGGGGTGGGAGAGGATAATTACAGACTGGACTGTTTCCAACATCAAGAGGTTCTCTGTTCCTGGTGCGCGACGTGTGGACATCTTAAACAGTCTTTTGTAGGGAAACGTAAGAGTCTTTAAAGTTAAGCACAAAACAAAACGTTGGCTGACTAAGGAAGTCTTAGGCTACTCTTTGTGTGTCAAAACTGAGTTTTTCTCCTTTTCTTTTTAATGCTACTGATGATCATAGCTTACATGGATGGGATGCTGTCTGTGGGCTCAAAGTATGTAGCAGTAGACTATAGTTTCATTATTGATAGACATATCCTGAAAACAGCATGTTATCACAAAAAATTCTGGAACTTTAAAAGTTAGCTCAGGGAAACATTTTGGCATTCAGTGCCTGGTTTAGTGGGCTGTCGCGTTGGCAATTTCTTTCTCAGTTAAATTCTAATTAAAAAAAATGTATAAGTCATCTGTAAAATAATGTTAGTAGGCTAATTGAAGCTGTGATTGGTTCATTGCTGTGTTAACTAAAAAACAGAAACAGGCCATCTCATACTAAAGCCTTTTAAAAAAAAGAAGAAAAAAGTGCTGGATTAATTAGAGATTGCTTGGAGCCTCTGTAACTCCACAGGGGTGTAACTGAAAGGGTTTGAAGGTGCCCCCCTGAGAAATATTAGGGATGTTTAATTTAGCAGAAATATAAGCAATCACACATGGAGGAATACAAAAAAAAAAAAAAAGAAAAAAAAATCAAATTGAACAAACTTGTCTGGTGGCATTTTTTCTTTCAACTTCTGACCACCCATAGTGAATATAGCCACTTAAGTGGTTAGTAACAGTTGAACAGCAGTTATGGAACCTTTTGTTGACACAAGCAGGTGCCGCTGTGGTTGGCTGATCAGGATTTGAGTAATTAAGGGTCAGGAAATAAAGTGCTGGGACAGATGCCAGGTTCCATCACAAACGTCATGGGGCAGCTCATCTGTGGTCCTCTGGTTGCCAAGGTGGTGGGGGATTGTGAAACTATTGGCAGTAAACTCAGTTGTGAAATTACTGAGCCAATTTGAGCAACCAAGTTGGTTTGCTATGTGGTAATAGTATTATTAATGGTGTTTGCAGGCGGAGAAAATTTTTTGGCTGCCACTTTTGCATGGAAAACAAACTGGTTGCGGGATTTGCAACAGGATTTGTTGCAGATTAAAGGTGGATTTTGTAACTTTGGCTTCAAGAATTATCAGCACAAGGGGGTAGAATGTGCCAGTGAAGGTATACATTTCAATTTTTTGTTAAAGTTTTTTTTATTATTATTATTATTATTTACAAGTTTCTTTTTATTTGTCAACTGAGGGATAACTAAAGGGGGAAAAACTCCTCTTATCAGCTCTGTTTCTTGGCGATTCACAACTCCTTTTATTTTAACAGAAAAATCATATAGAATGACGAGATAGGCTTGTCAACAAACAATTTGAAATAAGATATGCATCCTAATGCTGTGAGGACTTAGCTACACATGTTTTAATATACGTTTAATAGGTTTATCACAATTTCCTTCCGGAATAAGTATTTCATTTCATCATATTTCATTTTAAGAGGCCTCAGAAAAACCCTGGCTTTGCTGTACTTTTCACTTGTTTCTTCTCGTCTCTATTTTTATGTTTGTTGCAAAGTTTGTTTGTTTGCTGCCACCACCAACAACAGCTACTGCGTTACAGACTCACATCCCATCTAGTGGCACAAATTGGCATTACAGGAACACACACAACACCTTTAAAAGACTGACATCTAGTGTTATAAGTGGACATAAAATAACTTCAAATGTCAAGGACAGTTTTGAAGGGATGGTGGCCATCAGTGGACAAAATTGTTCCATATACATGTTTTCATTTGTGAGTGAATCCAGTGGCCTCAGGTGCAGCAATGGCTGCACCACAGGTAACAACTTCAAAGTCGTGTACATATACTGTCTTCTTTTGTGCCTTTTAAGGAGTTACTTATCCCAAATGGTGCTCTATTACCTAGCAAACAAAGCCAGCCCTGTCCTTTAAAATGGCACAGAGTTTTCACTTGTAGCAGCTGCAGTGGGACTGACCCACAAAATAGATGTAAGTGACTCATTCTGAAAATAATAACATAACTATTATTTTAGGAAAGTGATACACCAATAGAAACACAGCTTGCTATAGTCAGGTTTTTTTCTGCCATTGACCTTTAAGTTAATTACATGCTGCACCTTTAATTTAACCGACCTGGGAAATATCTCAGCAACATTGCAAATAAAGGATTAATTTACTCCTTTTTTTTCTTTTTTCTTTTTTTTTGTCTAATTCAATTGTGGTTTATTTGAATATTTTTTTCTACAAATAGCATTTATACTGTAAGGCATAAACGTAAAATTAAGTTGTTGACAATTTTATAATTATCGTAATAATAACAATTTCCTGTGCAATTTTTTATTCAATTTTATTTTACACATTCTCACGGAATAAAAATCAGCCCACCAGCAAAAATTCCTTGGATGCTGATGTGAGTAAATGTCGTTGCATATTTACTTTCTTGTATGACTTATCATAATGATAGACACTAAATAGGTGCTAACAAGCAATATTTTTACTCAAGTAGCCTAGACTAAAGTCTGCCCCCCCACTCAGCCTGTCTGTCGGAGGGTCAATAGAAGTTGACCTCAGAAATGTTCCTCACACCTCCTCGCCGTCCGCTGCCACTCCCCCGCTCACGCCCCGCACCAGATGGGAAGTGGAGCCGCATTTTTTAAAGCCTGCACGCAGGGTTACAGGCTGTTGCGCTGGCAGTGGAGTTGAAGGAATGAAATATTCATGCAGCCTCCAAAAAAGAAGTCGAAAAAAAAAAGAGAATGGACACCCCGGGACGGAGAACGTGCCGATTTATTCAACTAAGACCAGGCCTCATTAAACTGCTGGCGGCGAGGCAGGTCACGGTGATTTTCTTTACCAGTTCTCGACCCCGACTGTCTCTCACACATACAAACACACAAACTTAGAGACAGTAAGAAGGGGAGGGGTGGAGGGGAGGGAGACGGTTAAAAGGACTGAATGTAAAATGTGTCTAAGTCACCATCACAGGGCGACAACCTCTCAGATCTCCCAGCGGACAGGTCCGCGCGCGGCATGGCCGCTGAAGTTGCTCCTCTGCTGTAATTGACGCCCTAATGAGTGATTAGCTCCCGGGTGTCAGCGTTGGTTTGTAGTCGCGAGCAGCATATGGGAGACGTGGAGGCTATACTGTCTGCACCAGTGGTGTGCGGCTCGTGTGAGGTGCCAAGGGACACCAGCTGATAGGCACGGTACAAAGGCCACGTGACTATAACCAAAATTTGTAGCCTATAATTTATCTTACTTCATTTAGTCTCGGCGTATAAAAAAAAAGAAAAGAAAAAAAAACATCTTCATCTTGCAACATCAACAATAACAATGAAGAATGAATCATTTAAAGCTATAGCTNCCCCAATAATGGCATATCCTTGTTCTCCTCCTTCTTGCTAAATGATTCATAAATCGCCTTGAGACAACTTATCAGTTATCATGGCTCTGCTATTGACAGGTGTGTCTCTAGCCTTGTCTCCCACCTGTCCGTTTTATTATTCCTCTGCAAATAATCAGGGGAAGATTGGTCATATTTTACTGTTTGTTTGAGAACAACATTGGGCTTGTGGCTCGCTGCCAGATCTCTGAGGGGTCAGACCCAATTAGGAAGTCAGTTATACTTTGCTGATGAGAACAAGGTTTGAAATTCATTTTCCCACCTGCGGATCATATCTGAGCCTTATCTCTAGAAATAACCACTTCAATAAACCAAATAAAGGAGACAAGCTATGAAAACTTTCAGCTCAATTCAAAAGTTGATGCAATAAGTGTTTTGGCATGTGTATACTGTAGTAATATCATTACCATATTTATTAATGGAAATTGTTAACCAACGAGGCCTATAACAGCATTATTAGATCATCCTCCCTCAAAGCACTTCAAACATGAAATGCACTCCACGCTCTTAAATGATTAATACTTCGACTCCCCTCTGTGAGTGAGGATAACAACAAGGTTGTGATTGAGTTACAATGCACAATAGGTGAAAAAAAAGTCGAGCTTTGTCTAATTGTTCTTTGACAGGGTCAGAGGCTGCTGCCTCCTGAGGCTGCAGGGCTGTCATTGCTGTTGGAGGGCAGGGAGTGACAGCAAGGTGACTGAGGGGAGGCTCTATAAATTGTTGGCGCAATGCAAACCGCTTCAGAGACGAAAACATCATCCAAAGTCTTGTGTGCGACTTTTCTCTGCAGTGCACCACTATAGGCCTTCAGAGCAATGGCCACAAAAGCGGAGCTTTCCAGCTGGCCAGAGTATCCAGAGGATTTCGTCCTGCTTCAGGAGCGCAACTTGGCTCACATCAACTCCAAAGCTTGGATATCTGCTAATTCAATCCGTGCGTTCTCAAGGAGAGAAGCGCACGCAGCTGCAGACGGGGGGATCTCACTGGATGAACTTGTGCCAGTGAATAAACTCCACGAGTGTGTGTCCCCTGAAAGTGTCACAGACACGGGCCACGGTGAGGCAACTGATGGAGGCAGGACGGGCACCTTCGCCCCTCAGAGACACAGGCGCGTGGCAGCCAACGCCAGGGAGAGGAGGAGGATGCACGGCCTAAACAAAGCTTTTGATGAGCTGCGGAGCGTCATCCCGTCCCTGGAGAACGAGAAAAAGTTATCAAAATATGACACCCTGCAAATGGCGCAGATTTACATCACGGAGTTGTCTGAGCTCCTGACTGGCGTGGTTCACCCAGAGTGCATGAGTCCCTGTTCAGGGTCTGCGGAGAAGAGCTCCAGGAGAAGCCTGATCGACTCTTTCCTGCCAGATTCCACTGCGCAGACCCCCACCCTGCTGAGCGCAGAGCAGCAGCCGAGAGACCCATCCGCTTCTATCAATCAGCTGATCATACTTGGAGCCACATCTGACTCGGAGTCAAATAAATCAGGGATTTGCTCCCACAGCAGTGATGGGGAATCTTCGCTTCTCAGCGACATGGAGGACGGTCAGAGCGGGAGACGGCAGGCAGAGAACGATTACCACTGACTTCTAACTGGATCTCAGATGGTATTGAGAGCAGACAACAGACATGCGAGGAAGTTCCTGCATTCCCTTCGGTTATCATTGATAGATTAGTTGTACTGCCTGATGGAAGGTGGAAAAAACTCAACTGCATCATCAGAGATTTTCATGTTTTCTTTCTGATGCTCAAATGAACTCCAATAGGCCTTTGTATGCACTTTAAGGTCCTGAACAATGACTACTGGCATTCCCTGTGTCATTAGTTGGATTTTAGATTTTATTTCTAATGAAAGAATAAGTATTTTTCTATTTATGGATAGCTAAGGGGTATTTTATGAAGGATGTTTTTGTACAATAAAGATTTACTTAAGACATGGGTGTTCATTTTAAGTTATTTTTGTATCATCAGACCATATTCACACTAAAGCACAGATGCTGATTTATACAGTAATTACAAAAAGCTAGGGATATTAGCTTTTTGTATTTCAGAATATAAAATGCACTATAACCTTTACAAGTGAACTTAATTTGATTTTCTTTAAACTTTTGAATGCACATGTGAAACTTTTCAATGTTAAAATTTTTATCACACAACATGAAGGGGATTAACTGCAAAAAAAAAAAAAAAAAAAAAGTATCTGAACCATGAATTAACCATTAAATATTCCGGCTCAATGGCAGCTGTATTTGAACAGGTATTACCCTCATACTGATCATATTTAAGCATCAATTAGACCAAGAAGACACGTAAAGCATGACAAGTTACTGAGACATTGACATTCTTATGTTGTGGTATACCTTTGTTGCTAGCTTTCATTTTATCAATTGTTTAAGATCGATGAATTCCCGTTGAATGATTGTACTAAAATGCTCTACATTCATAATAATATCAGTGTATGTACTTTTTACATTTTCTGTAAATTCAACCTAAAAGCTGAATATTTTGACTATTTGTGAGTATAGAGACCGAATCTTCTTTTTTGGGTTTATTTTTTTAAGAAAGTATATTCCAAAGATGCCATATCATTTTCTTACATGCAATAAAGAGACATTACCTTTTCAAAGCCTGTCTGTAATGAAACAGCCCAACAGTGTAGCAGCAAGCTTAGTTATATGACTTAAAAAGCATTGATGTAGAAGAACAAAATAAAAGGAATCTTTCTTTTTTGCAGCAGCAGTCCTCACAAAAAAAGACTTTCAGCTACATTTTTCACATAAGAAAAACATACAAACATCTGCAAGCACAATATGTGTAACTGTGGACCCTCTGGAAGGGAATTTATAGCGGTTTAAAAAAAAAATCTTATTACAGTTCATCATTGCTGAAATTACTCCATGTGGTGTGTTTCTTAACAGCTTACTGAGGAAATGCAGGGCTGCCTGATCCAAAGGGAAGAGGTGGCTGGAACTTTGCCAGATCCTTAGAAATAATTTCTGCCAGCCTCTGTTTAAAAGTGCTGGGAGCCTCTGAGGGGGTGGCCTCCTCCGCCTCCCTAATCTCATCTTCATCCAGAACCTGTGTGCCATAGCCGAGCTGCGCCTCGTCATCCACTGGGGGCAGATGTGGGCTTTGGCACCTGAGTTGGTCACAGTGATCAGATTTGGTAAGGGTGAAGGGAGGGGGCTGGGGTAGCGCTGAAAAGAAAAGCTGTTGATCTGAGGAAAAATCATATTTTTTCACTTCAGAATAGATGCAATCTGAATCGGCCATCTCAGTTTTTCTTTTCAAGCGAGATTTCCTCAAATTGTAATAAAGGCTGTCCTCCATGATGTCTTCCAGCTGTATGGCTTCTAGGGAGTTACACACTTCATCCTCATCCTCACCTGCGTCTACCAGTGCCTCCTTACTGCTTGAGAGAGAGGGTTCGATATGAGAGAAATACTCTGTCTTTTGAATAGAGGCATCATTAATCATAGAGTAATGGGAAGTAGACGCGTCTTCTGTGTTTGCAGGGGCAGGATTGTAGACTGGAGGTGCAGCAAGCCGGTTGGTTGGGACTGGGAGGACAACATTTCTGGGAGGACCTGGAGAAGACGTTTCACAAAATGATAGTCTGTTGGCACTATGAGGCTGGGCACACCGCTCCTTCTCCAGTGAACACTGCTTGACGATTGCCTGGAAGATCTCAGGACCGTATTGTGTCAAGAAGGTGAACACTCCTTCTCCTGACTCACAGCGACGGCCTGCTTCAATGCTGAATCCCCCCTGCAATCAAACACAAAATTGCACTTTTAAAAAATAATTGTGACATTTTGTAAAAGAGAATAATTAAAGGTGTTATAGAAGATGTTTCTTTCTTAATTTTTGCAATATTTGATGAAATTGGGTTCATTGCCCCATAAGGTATGATTGATCAAAAGCTTTGAAAATATAGATATCATCATACATCAGCTCTGAAAGTAAAAAAACCATCAGCCAATCATTTCTGCTGTCATCGCATTTTTTATTTGTCTATTGGCCCGTCAATCACTCTTACTACGTGCTGGAAGTAGCGTGTATGCTCTCGTCTGATGTTTACAGTAGGTATCTAACAATCGTTCTGCTAGCAGTTAGCAATGTTCAGACAATGGCTGAGCTAAACCCCTGTGAATATGGTTTCAAGGTTTCTGAGAAAAGGAGAAAGAAAGCAGAAGAAAGAAATAAAACCAGAGTTCTGGGTGAATCATTTCAGCGTTGACGTATGCTTAAGAGCTTGGAAGGAATTCCCACCGACGCATTGGTTGCTTAATTTCTACTTGACAGGCAACTTTTATGCCCAACATTTTCTTGTTTATTGTGTATCACACAATTGTGATCCTGTTTCTCGTCATTATTATCATTCCGCTAAACTTTAGCGCTTAACTCCTCCAAAACCATTTGTGCTACTTCAGCCTTTCACATATCAAAATGTTAACCACCTTTGGGAGATGGGTGCATTGTCTTTTGTTGTTTCTTACTTTTACACTTTTTGAGTTATTTAGTATTTTGTAAAAGTGAAATACAGCCATCTGATTGGACATCAGCCCTTCAGACCAAATGGGGATTGGACCGTTCGGAAATTAAGCCTAGTGTTTGGACAATCTTATGCATAATGAGCTGAAAAGTCAGAACACTGAGAACTGGAACCAATATGCAGTCACCACGAGCAAACTGCATCATTAAACTTATTGCTCCCAGCTGCATACTGCACCGTTAAAACTTGTAGTACCTTTTTTCTACCAGTAGAGTGATTATAAATTCTCTTTTTTTTCTTAGCAGCATCTTTACCTTATGTGCATTTCATTTCAATGCTTTAAACATTAACACATTCACACATGCCGTTATGTTAACAACAGCTCTTTCTAGTGACGTTTTCAAGTGTTATGAAGGAAAATGAGTTAGTGTTATGCCACTGCATTGGTTTGATACACGTAATGTAAGATGCCAAGCAATTGGTGTATCTGGTGTGTCTTAAAGGCGTGGTCAGGGAGGGAGCTGTGAATCAAGTAAGCTGGTTTTGCACATGCGCTTTATAAAGAAACTTTCTAATTGCCACAGACATATTCTATACCACCTTTAATTTGTTGTAAAGCTTAAAGGTACCGTATGTAAGATTCTGGCCGAAACTGGTACTGAAATCATGTGAAACCGTAGCCTATGTAAGAAATTGCTAAAAATGGC
>JAPMNP010653830.1:0-12000 GCA_029874935.1 Atherina boyeri | reverse complement strand
CAGCACACTTTAGATATTTCCCTGCTCTAACACACCTGATTCAAATGAAGTGCATCTCAAACAGGGATATTGGCATCGGCATTGGCCAAATGAATTGTAAAATATCGGCATATCAGATATTAGCCGAAAATCCAATTATCTAGGCAACTAAAAAAACAGATATGCATTGTCAATGATGTACTGATAACTGAACCCATAATACAGACACTTAGCTGGTTTACTGGAGGATTCATTAGAATTTAGAGGTTTTTGGAAGTTTTTGGTGCATCATTTGGCTGGCAGCATTAGGAACAGGTGACAGGGATCTGAGAAACAGAAGTCAACTCGGATAAAGTGCAAAAATATGCTTAAATGGCCAAAACACCACTGACAGGTATAACTACATCTATATGACCTGACAATGTAGCCTATAGAAGAAAGAGATTGGCATATGCAGCAGAGCTGACTGGATATGGCTGTCAGCGGTACACCTGGTCTGCATCTGAAAATAAATAAATACATTTTTAAAATTTAGCATTAACATTTTAATAGAGGCTGTTGTCGTACCCAAATAATTTCACAAACATATACTGTAGCTACAGTATGACACATTTATATAAACAGTCATAAATTGTATTTTCCCCAGACATCAAAACCACAGGTGTAATGGATAACAATAATTCATGAATTCTGTGCTATGATATAAAAAAAAAGGAACAGTTAAAGTTACCTATAACAAGTTTTTCTTAAATTACGGATTGTGTTGATCTTGCATGTATTCATTTTACAGCAGATCATCTGTAAATAATAAAAAACCTACCTTGCATGAGAACTGATAAGAAAGCAATTCAAAAATTTAAATTCAAACAAATACTAAAGGTTCTCAAATCATGTTCTGACAAAAGCCAAGCACCAAAATTCCTAGTTATGTGGATCATACTTTTCTGTGTGGAGCCAATGTGCTGCTTTTTAAACTACCATTTTGACCATTTTGTAGCAGAATATGCATTTTATGTTCCAGTTGGTTGTTGTTCATCCATCTTGGGAGGTGCTGATCCAAACATGTGGGAATGTTACCCATGCAGAAAAGTCTCAGATGATTGAGTAGGCTTAACCCTATAATGCCGTAGCTATCACACTTGATGCATTGTGGGAATTGCGATGAATGAAAAGAGAGGCAATTCTTCACATGGACAACGCAACGGCATGTCGTTTATACGGCTAACTTAACACAATCTCAAAACATACAACATGGAGTCACCTGTGAGATCTAACTAGCCCGGTGTAACCTGGTACTTAAACTGACTATCTTAGGGCTCCTGAATGCGGGCTGTATTGCAGATCACTAAGTCTCAAAGAACATGGCTATGAAGCAGTACAAAAGTGGAGGAACACAAAATGCTAAGCTCTCTGGTGAATTATGTCACTACATTCCATTACAACATAGAGCATCTGAAACCTTTTGCCACTAGGATCTTTTGCATCACTGTATGGTAAAAACTGCTCAAAACCCTGTTGTACCCAATTAAATCTGATATGCCTGATACCAGGGGGCAGGAGACTACACTACATTCATTTGACATATGGCATGATAATAAATGGTGAATATTCAAGAATTATTTTTGTCATTTTTATTCCTCCCACATTTTGTTAAAGGGCAAAATGAAGACTTCAGATTAAAAAATTATCATAATTTTCTCCTAATTTTTTCTTGGGTCGGAGTTTAAAAGGTTAACATTCAGAAATAATGCAGTGTGTTATTGTACATCTTTAAAACTGCTTCTTCCCGTGTTCATTATCCAAGCTGTCATCCATACTTGAGTGAGTGATAGAAGATTATCACTGAAATCAACATGTGGCCAAAATACTAAACATTTTGCATTTATGTATCTTGCAGATATTTGATTCAAACAGGGGGGAAATGTCATGTATATTTTCAGGTTCAAACACTACATTAGCAGTCTGTGGAAGCTTTTAGAATTACATCAACATCAGATTACAGGTCAGCCTCTAGGGATGGATGAATATTGGGTTGTGACCTATTGCTGGAAGCAGGGATTGCCTACACAAAAACGTATTAACTCAAGGCGTAAAGTTACGTACTGTATCACTGCTACCAGAGCAGAAGTGTCCAGTGCAGCATTTCGTATAAGCAACCATGATAGTTGAACAACATATTTCCAAATCAATGGCAATTAAAGCGGAGTAATATCAAATACTAACGTTAAAGGAAATAAGAATATGGTGAAATGTGAATCCCTTATAGTGAACTGATTTGTGATGCAGTGAGCAGACCTGCATGGACATGACTAATTGAGGCTGCTGTTTGAGTCCCCCTGAACCATCAACATCCCCCGCTCAGAGGAAATGGACCTGTCAGATACACTTGACAGATTAAAGTAGCCTCTATATACATGTATGCATTTACTGAGACACACTAGCCTTCGGTTTTGATAGTTGCCAGACACCGAGGTAATGGCAGAGTGCATCTTTGCGCAAACGTGCATATGGATGACACGCAAGTGTGCAGCTCTTAACGCACAGGCAACTGTGTTTGTTAGGAAGCATGCTCAACAACAGCGCTTTGATTTACTGCACACTCATGCACGCTCACACTACAGAATACTCATGCATTTACAGAGGGAACAGTTTCAGGAAACTGGCTCAAAAAATGTCCCTGTACATGGGACTTAGATTATATGTGCACTCCTGGAGGAGCATTATGAAAGAAATGTGTCGGAGCCCTGAAAGAATACAAATATATGCAAGAGAAAATAAAGACAAGGCTCAAATGGAAGTAATGACTAAAATACAGCAAAAATATCAGGACTGAGTTTTTTAGATGAATGAAAGCATCACCGAGTGACAGAATAAGGGGACTGGAGGGCACAAATAAAAATCCATTGAAGTCATCACCTGCATCTTTAACACAAAGCGTATGGTCAAGGAATAAATGTTGTTGTACACCAGTAGGAGTTCTAAGAGTCTCTGGTTTTTTGTCTTGCAATACAATTGATTTGCCTCAATAGTGCAATTTATTCAAGCAAAGACAGGTGGAAGTGTGCAAAACAGTCACCATCTCATAAGTTATACTGATTTGCACTCAAAGAGAAGAACTACCCTATTACCTCTTCATAGGAAAATCTGCAGTCTCAGCCCTCAGGGATCAAGCATAATGATGTTATAAAACAATGAAAGGAAAAAATAGGTGCTGGCTGAGTTTCCCTGTTTACATTAGTTTATCCAAAGTAGGGCAACCCACTTTGAATGTGGTATAAATCAACAATGGGTGCCATGAGAAGAAAGCAAATAAGCCTGGTTCAGAGGGGGATTCTGCTTCTGGAGTATCATACAACACATGAGACTGCAAATGAGAGTTAATTTGTGAATCAGAGAGCAGTGGAGGGGTTGATGAAGGAAGGCCAATGAATGACAGGGATTCAACACCAGAGATCAAGAGCAAGCAGGAAAATCAATATCTAATTTTGTAGGCAAACATTCTCACAAACTGTTGAATCTCAAGAGGTGATTTGTTTCAGTGCTCCATTTTGCATTCAAAGGTATGCGTGATTATTCTGCCGTACACTTTCCAATCTTTCCAGAGATGAAAACTGTTTGATGGATTCATTTGTATCTACAATGATGCGTCTCTTGAGTGTTCTGCTTTTGCCTTTGCAATAAGTTGATTAAAATGTGTTGGGTGACATGTTGTAATCAGAGAGAATCCCCTCAACATGAATTATGAAACAACTCATTGTTCCATTAGCAGCCTGAATTCACTGATGTTGGTTTGTGTGCCTAATTTTGTGAAGGAAAGGGAAAAGAAGTGAGGAGTTGGTTTTACTGCTTATGCGTATGTGGAAAGCCCCTTTCAAAGAGGAAAAGCTATCGTTCATTAGCAGTTGAAAAAGTGTACAAACAGCATTCAGTGCTACATCAAATCACTTTGCTATAGTTGGAATTTATTGGCTCCAGCTCTGATCAGCAGGGTTGTAAACATGACACCCCGGTGGAAATGCTAATTTCTACAGCTGTGCTCAGGGCTGAATGTAACTCGATTTCACGATATCATGCACAGCATAATAACTATGTTGGTCCACAGTTTCAAAAAAGAGGTTCCCGAAGGTGCCCCCATCACTCTACAGCTACTTAAAAATCCCAAATGCAATAACGCATGTCACTTCTAATCTGTTTTATCGACTTACTCAGAATAGATACAAATATCTTACATTTTTGTATATTTGTTGTCTACTGTTTTTATGTGTGAATGTATACAGTTCTTTAATGAAAGACACCAAATTGGTGTGTTACATGCAATGACATTTTTTTTTCTACTCAAACTGCATCATGGGTAAGCTTTCCAAACACATTTCCATTCTACTATACATCATGATTAAGTCATTTAATGTATACCTAGTGTTCTATTGGCCTTTATGAACTAGTACTTATTCAGTTGACAGTCCTAGACTCAATTTGGTTTTAAGGCCTTTCCATTTGCTAGTAACACCTGGTACCAGGCATTTTCTTACGACCTATTTGGCTTGGGTTCAACGCAAGTCCAGTTGAGCTGAAAATGTAGTGTTTACAGACTGCAGGCCACTGACTGGCCAGGAAGTGATATCACTGGATGAGTCATGAGAGCAACGAATTCACAAAAACCCCATCAAGCCTGCATGTGCTTTCCCAGAATGTGTCCCCCCCCCCCGCCTTCTCTCTCTTCTTTGACCTTGAGTTTGACAAAAAGCCATGCAGCAGGTATACCATCGCCTTGATGTGTCACTTACCATCTAAAGAAGGGGAGATATAAATACTCCAGTCATTCTCATTCAAGAGATAGCAAGTTTGAGACTTGTCCTGCACAACAAACCGCCTTGCCTGCCCACTTAGGATGCCCGATGTAAACTCCCTGGCTTGTTATTCAGGTGGTGCGGTTAGTACGGATAGATGGATATAAACGTATGGATAGACATCATAGAGATGCTTTTTTTTTTGGTTAAATCAACCTGATAACTTGCTTTGTTAACCCTTTCATGCATAGTTTCCACTGCAGTGGACAACTATTTCTCTAGTATATACAAGGGCAATATTGATCAAACTTTGATACAGTAATTATTTTATCATATTTTTTTGGTTTTTCCATTTGATTTGAATGCAAGTGTGGGTTGAAATAAACATATCTTTTCATATAATCACTGGCTCCGGAAGTGGATCAAATCAAATATGTATTGAGGCATAATTTGTGAAATTCTGAATTTTGGTGAATTTAATTGATAGAATGTGATCGACCCTCCTAGTATATAGTTTATTTTTGTGTAAAGATGAATAATACCAAATACCCAGAGCAGGAGGGCTAACTCTGACTGTAGCATATTGATGCTGCAGAGGTTCACATGTTCTTGTTTTAAGTTAACTTTACAAAAGTGAAATTCATTCTGCAGCTGTTTCTTAAATCCCTGCTGATCATCTGCCAGCTTAAAACATTAAAATGCAAATCTTTCCCCTCTGGAAACTGTTGAGGCAAAGTCTAAAAGAGAAAAATAATAATGAGGCTCTCTGTCAGAAATTAATCACCGTTAAACATGTCCGAGGTCACAGATTCCACCTCAGTGGTCTTTGTTTCTGAACAACAAAGACAAATCGAGAGAAATGCGGATGCACACACACAGAGCACAGTATGTTTATTTGCATGATAAATTCAAATTCATATGAAAATTTATGTATTTTTACCCAACATACTCGTATGTATGCATAAACTAATTGAAATTTTATGCACAAGTAGACACAGTCAAAACATTATGGTCATACATTTAAATGGAAAAAATGCTTATACATATTGTCATACTACCCCCAACTGCCCACACAGTTTTATATTTATGAAGATCTTCATGGATATTTTGTAAAAATGTTGCTGAGGCCTTTATCTTTGACCACATATACTGTACATCCTAATAGATATGCACATTTATTTTTTCCAAAACGTAATCTTTATGTACATTTAGATCATATGAAAATTATAGTGTGTCTTGCAGTTGTTTGAAGAAGAGGACCCAAATGCAAGCAAGGCTCTGGCGGGAGGCAGGTGTAAAACAGATCAACTTTTATTTAACAAAAGGCACTGAGTAAGCAGGGAGCTCCGGGAAACATAAGCCAATAAAAGAGCTGAGTATGGCTAGAGCCCAAATTTACTTGATAGGGGGAGAAATCCACAATTCAGCTTAGACGAGGATCTGGCAGGCAACAAACTAAAAACTTGTATAAATACTGAGAGATAAAGACTAAAGAAAAGCGGGTGTAAATGAGGACCTGGTGTGAGAGGCTGAGCTCAAAAAATGGCAACTTCGAATAAACCTAGACAAGGACGTAACATTAGTCATGACTCATGAGAAAAAATGTAAACTCATGACAAACTAGAATGCAGACTATGGAAACTTGAAATTAACAAAGAAACAAGCGACAGAACCAAAAGAGAAAAGGTACATACATCCACAGACAATTACACAATGTTTGTATTCAGATAATAATAGTGTATTTTATTAGGGGGTAGCTTCTGTCAAGTGAAAATTAAAGACTCTGATGACCAAACCACGATTCAATGGGAAAGGAGCTCCACAGGAGTCATTCCTGGGCTTCCTACTTTTCTTATAGGACAGCTATGCCTCTCTTCCCAATTGGGAGATATACTGTATGCACTGCAGGGTATCGTGTCATTACAACCTGGAGATGAGGTAGTTGCTTTTATTTAGATGAAAGGACGTTCAATACAACTTTCAACAATTGTTTCACTGTGATGCTAACTCATGCAGGTGCCATGACTAACATACTGTAATATGGAACTGCAGTTTCTACTCCAGAAGCTGCACAGTATCTAAACTGACACTTGAAGTTTAATCTCATTACTGGTTGAATTACTTTAATGTTGTTGCTTCAACTGTGATTTACCATAAATTTTCATATTCTTCTCTATTTAACTATTTCCGTGGAGAATGAGTGGGGCTGAATAAGTGTTGGCTTCTTCTTCTGCCGTTACACCAATTATGAGATTTTCTCTCCTGTTGAGAAATGACAATGTTAACACCAACAACATTTTGTCAGCGGCTATTCTTGACTAAATCTAAAGATCTATTTAAAGGAGAAAGAAGGTCTGGTGGATGGTGTGAAACTCCTGCCCATTCAGTGAGGAAATGTTGGTTCAAATTCTGTTCTGAACAATCTTTTCTAAATTCCTTTCACTTTTTTACTTAGTTACTTGCTTTCTACTTCACTTCTGGTTTGATTTCTTAATAGAACTAGTCATTAAAGATCCCTAAATATTCTTAACAACTCTCCTATTAAAAAGCTCAAACATTTTTAAATTATTGAATACATAGTTTAATACTCATTGGTCACATTTCCTGTCATTCTCCGACAGAAAACAACTGCCTACCAAAGCTTTGACTTTTACATATAGCCGTTTTAATGCTTGCCTTGGATAGTAAAACTATTGTTGGATCTAAAGGAAAAGTACCGTTTTTCTTTATCTGGACCTTAATCATAGCATGAAATATGTTCATAAACTCACCCGGACAATTTTGGAGTTACTTGAAGTCTATTGGGAGATATTTAGATTCATTGTGCTGTCGTTCAAATCCCTTCAATGGAAGTTGTTGGGGCAGGCATTTCAGCCTCTAAATAAGACATTATCTGCCAAAAAATACCTTCATTTCACCAGTGTTTAGTTATTAGTTTTATTGACTATCCCGCTATGGATTTGTTATCATGCAGGTATTTTCAAATGCTTTAACATTCACTGTAAAACTATAGAGACAAGAGACACAAACCAGTTACATCAACGACGTCACTGCCGTGCGCCACCATAAAGGGAGCTACTTTTTATATCCCCACCCCATAATTTAGGTATCTGAACACGCTACATCTAGCATATGAAGACAATAGCTAGCTACTTGTGGAACTTGCTACTACTAACAAGATGGTTCGTGGTTGCGTTTATCTAGATAAACAGCTCTTCATTTTGCTTGGAGGCTGCAATGCCGTTGCCCCGACCACTTCCATTGAATAGATATGTACACCAGTGCAATGGATCTAAATATCTCCCAATAGATTTCAAGTATCTCCAAAATTGTCCGGGTGAGTTTATGAACGTATTTCATGCTATAAATAAGGTCCGGATAAAAACAAAAAAAAACATTTCCAGGGCAGGGTGGTGCGAGGCGCAGAGGGTTGGGCACCTGCCCTATGTGCAGAGCGTATAGATCCTCGTTTGCAGCTGGTCCAGGTTTGATTCCCAGCCTGGGACCCTTTGCTTATCATTCCCTGCTCTCTCTGTCCCCTTTCCTGTCAAGCAACTTTCCTATAAAGGCCACTAGAACCCAAAAAATCCTTTAAAAAAAAAAACAGTTCCTTCAAGGGGACATTGTGTAAAAATTACTGCCATCTAATGTTGAATTCATGCATTGAATAATGCACTCTTGCGTCAGCATTTCAAACACGTTGCAACAACGGTAGCCACTGTGTATCAAAAAACCTCTACAACACTGATTAAATCATTGTCAGGCGTTACTGCAGAGAGTTGATTACTATTATCTATATTATTGGCCAAGAATGCTCAAAACAACAATAACAACCACAAAACATGCAAGCTCATTATAGTGTTGTTGACTCTATCCAGCAGAAAGGAAATTGTGGCTTCAACAATTCGTCTCCATGCTGTGTATTTGTTCCGCTCAGCCACTTGTAGTTTCAAGATGGCTGACTGTCATGGCGCTTCCCTACCGGCTATGTAGAAACAAATCTAAAATTCTTTACTTAGGAAATTGTGTCAGATTATTAGCTGAGGTCATAATAAACCAATGATAACACAATTATAAATGCAGACATCGAGTTTTGGCCAGTAAACAACAGAAAATGTTACACAATGCCCCTTTAAGAATAAACATTCCTTTCATTCTTTGCTGAGACTGAGCTGGTCCTATCATCTGCAATATATGGTTAGTTGAGTCAGCTTTAAGACTGTGGCACAATCCTATTGGACAGTGATTACACAATTCATTCTCCTATCATTCTGGATCATTGTGTACCTACATCTTCCTTCCTGCATAATATATAATGGCACCAAAAGAAGCTAAGCACTCTGTATAAATGTGTCATATATCCTTTTAAAATCCTTTTACAGATTTAACAGAGCTGGTTGGTTAGATAAAGACAAAAAGTATTATCAGTGTAATAGCTCACAGATAATAATGTGAACATCCTTGTTTTTGAGCTGTGTTTGCAGAGAGGAGGGGAATGCTGCACTCTTCAAGCAAACATGCACACAGTCAATCAGGGTGCTTAGCTGTGAAATGAGTTGATCCTACTGTGACAGAAGCAAGCAGCCGCAGTGGAGAGCATCCAGCTTGAACACACTCACTCTCCTTTTCATTTCCTCTGGTATAAATCAGATGTTAAATACAACATGTGTCAGCTGCAGCTCTCGGGCTGTAGCTTTATGAGTGTGTGTGCTGGCATGAGTGGGATCACTGGTTCTGTATGAGCAAGGAAAACGATTGAGGTGTGTGTGTGGGTTGGACCTGTAGTTTCATTATAAATCTTGATGCGAGTGGTTGTTAACATTTGTGTGACCATTTATTTATTTTCTGCTGATGAATTCTGCCCTCTGCTGATTGCTAAACACATCTCTAATCCCATCTGAAGAGAGATATGATAAATAGGAGGTATGGGTTGCACAGAAAAATGCATTTAAAGGAAAAATACTGTTTGTTTTTTTTACCTGGATCTTATTTATAGCATGAAATACGTTTATAAACTCATTCGGACAATTTTGGAGTTACTTGAAGTCTATTGGGATATATTTTAAATCAATTGCGCTGACGTACATATCCATTTAATGGAAGTGGTCCGGGCAACGACATTTCAGCCTCTAGATAAGACATTATCTGACACAAAATACTTTAATTTCACTAGTGTTTAGTTATTAGTTGTATTAACTATCCCGCTTTGCCTTGGGAATGGCTTTGTTGTCATATGGTGCGTTTTAAAACTTTAGTAATATTCTATTTCTTCCTCTGTGATTTCCTGAAACCACAGCCCACCAACCAAACACCTCAGATGACAACAAAGCCGTTCCAAAAGCACAGCGGGATAGTACATTGAACTAATAACTCTGATGAGGGCATTTCGTGGCAGATAACATCCTATTTAGAGGCTGAAATGCCTGCCCCGGCGATTTCCATTCAATGGATATGTACACCTAGCCTGGGTGCCAGCCGAACTTAGTCCCGCCCACAACATTTGAGGTCTGGTATCGTTCCTTTGAGGAGCAATTATGCCCGAACAAAAACTGTTCGGACCAATCAAATCGGGCTTACAATGATGGACAGGTGAGCCACAGTAACGTCATCAACCACGTCACCAAAGAGCGTTTGGGTTGAATTTGTTTACAATAAAGATGGCTGCCGCTGGAGAACTGAGATGTGTAGATTCTGCCATCGAGTTTGTTCTAGAAGATATCGACAGCGCATTAATTTTAAAAGAGGAACAGATAAATACAATCAAGGCATTTGTTAAATCGGAAAGATGTCCTTCCTACGGGATTCGGTATACGTCACACACTCCGTTGCTCTGATTGGTTATAGGTTTTAGGTCTATCCAATTGAGTGCAGAGGCATTTTTTTCCTGGTTCGATTGAAATACACCCCATAATCACAGCCCAATGGGGCGGTATCAGACTCACATTCCGACTAGAATTGAGTATGGCTACGTCAGGCTAATGTACACCAGCACGATAGATCTAAATATCTCCTGATAGACTTCAAGTAACTGCAAAATTGTCTGGGTGAGTTTATAAATGTATTTCATACAATAAATATGGTCCAGGTTAAAAAAAACTGTACTTTTCCTTTAAGTTCAAACTCGAAACTTATTTGGACAGACACTTTGCTTAGTAATCAGCTATCAATTTGGTGCAGAGGGCTTTCCATCATATCTTGGGAATATTTTGAAAAATATAAAGTTCAATCACCATCCGTCCATTTTCTTGCTGCTTATCCGAGGTCGGGTCGCGGGGACAGCAGCCTAAGGAGGGACACCCAGACTTCTCTCTCCCCGGCCACATCTGCCAGCTCGTCCGGGGGGATCCTGAGGCGCTCCCAGGCCAGCCGAGAGACATAGTCCCTCCAGCGTGTCCTGGGTCGTCCCCGGGGCCTCCTCCCGGTGGGACATGCCTAGAAAACTGCAGGGAGACGTCCAAGAGGCATCCTGACCAGATGCCTGAGCCACCTAATCTGGCTTCTCTCGATGCGACAAAAACCCCACCCGGATGACCGAGCTTCTCACCCTATCGCTAAGGGAGAGCCCAGCCACCCTGCGGAGGAAACTCATTTCGTCCCGTTTTACTTCAATCACATTTTTACAAAAAAGCCCAAAGAAACAGACAATTTTTTTCAGATCAGAGAATGTTTGAAAAGTCTTTGAGAATGACGATGGTCCTACTGCACAGGGGGACGAATGTCTCAATGTTTGTTCTTGTCTCTGTAGGGGTAGTGAACTTGCTTGTGTCCATCTTGGTGAAGTACTGAGCCCCGAGTTTCTATCTAAAGATATTCAGACTAAAATCGGTCATATTCATCAAGATGGTATTGGTTCGGACCAGCACTTATTCTTAGAAAAGAGGTCTAACTTTAAGAGGCTATAACGTTTTTCCCAAAATAAACGTATCATTAGCCTTTTTATGTGACCATTTATGACAAAAGCATCTTCTGATGAGCATACTGACACCCTGGCGGCTCATCGCGGGTGCACCTATAAACCTGGAGTCAACTTTTCCTTCGGGTACAGACTACGAGCGCGTGCTGAGAGAACGAGCAGAAAGGAGGTGCAGTTCTGTTTTTCAGCCAAAGGTGTGAAACGCGAGTTGAAGTTTCAGGAAACTGCATGTAGCTTCTTTAATATTCAATGTGAAAAAAATTGTAATTCAAAAGATGAAGCTGAAATAGTCCAAGATGGAGTCCAGAGTGGAAGAGAACT
>JAPMNP010653812.1:348-14466 GCA_029874935.1 Atherina boyeri | reverse complement strand
TTAACTAGCAAACACGGGTGCAGAAGTGGGATGCAACCGTCGTTAATGCGTCTAAGATTGGCACCATATATAGATAAAATGTGTTGATATGTCACAAGTGATGTCTTTGTTACAATATTCAACAATAACATTGACATGATGATAATTGTGTGCAGTCCTACTATTTTATAACCATGGCAGCCCTGTTGGCCCATCTGTAGGATGACCTTGAATCCTGCCTTATTTGGTGGGCTTTATTGGTACGCAGTCAACATACCATCATTTGTGGAATACCCAGGATTGGAGACGGTACTCAGTTGGCTAACTTGTTCAGTAGCGGCTGCCATGGTGGCTGTCCAGCAACTTCAAAGAGGGAGTTGTAACATCGTATCCAGCTGAACTTTTCCCCAAGTCTTTTACTTTTTTTTGTCAAAGTATTCCTTTTTCATATTTCTAATATTATTGACTATTTGGTCTGGCATTGAAGTTTTGTTTTGCTTTTTCTGTTTGTTTTTTTTCTGTGTATTTGAAACATGGCCTGTAATATAGCACTTGTGTGAATATTGACAGTTGGCATTGGTCTGGCATTCACTTTTTTTTAGCTTCAAACTTAAATTGAAACATAAATAGTAATACAGCAGTCCTTCCTTTGAGTGAACGCGGCATTTGCCCAATGTTGACATCACAGTATGCGAAGAAGAACCACTATTTTTTGGTTCCAGTTGAGAACTGATTTTTTTTTTTAAATTAGTTTTGTGAATTGGCTGGAGCATTGCCAGTGTGAAAGGGATAACCAAGAAAAACTGGTCTTCTTGTGGACCCAAGTTTTAAAAATCCAAGTACTTTGCATAAGAGAAAGTTCTACGGGTGTGATGGATTACAAGTTGATAAATGCAAAGTCTAAATTTTCATTCAGGGTTAGTGATATTTATTTAAAGTTTGTTTTCAAGACAATTTGGTCAGAGTGCTCTCACTTCACACTTAAAACTGTCAATGACACTATTGCACCATAAAGGAAGACGTCATCTACACACCAGCATTATCAGTTTAATCTTAACTGTTTCACTTTTAAGTGGTTTTAATGAATTTTTAACAATTTCAATCACTTTTGCTTCATTGTGTTTTGATTGGCCAGCAGACATGGACCCACTCACACCCACTGGCCTCCAGCTAATTTAATTTTCAAATGTACCTTTACATATTATGTCACGGTTTTAAAAAAACATGGGGAAGTGAACACCAAGCCGAAACATTACAAAAGTGTCCAAAGTGATGTTGCAAAACCAGGAGTCCATCATCGTTGGTGAACCATAAACTCACCTGCATGCTAAAAAGTAGATGAAGTTTCTTGATGTCTTTGATAAAATATATGTTTTGATTTTGAGAAATACAGTAAACTTGTACATCATAATTAAAATTGTAAATTAATATTATGCTTAGTCTGTTTCTTACCTGCAACAGATGGTTGTCATAATGCTTTGAGTTAGGAGATTTAGGGGAGGATTCCTGAGAAGTGATCCAATCTAGCCCCAGACTAACAGAACACCAAATTTTTTAAATAAAAAAAAAAACCTTGTGTTGCTCTAATCAGACATTTTGGTGTTCAAGTTCAAGTTTATCTATATAGCACATTTACAACAACCATGGGTCGTCCAAAGTGCTGCACAATATTGGAACCAGAAAACACTATTAAAAGCAACAAAAAGTATATAGTTAAAACAAACAATAGAACAAATGTTTAATGCGGGAATGCTAAACAATAAAGATTAAAAGAAATAAAATACAGATAAAACCCAACAATAACCCATAAAAACAAGAAATAAGAAATGCGTGTCTAAGTAAAAACATCAAAAAGCCTATTTGGAGCCTATCACAGATTGATAGTAACATGAATGAATGATTGATTGATAGTAATTGTGTTCGGCATGAATGCATAAAGTGAATGTTCTCATGAGCGACGTTTATATTTTCAGTAATTTTTTTTTTTTACTGAACTTGACAGTTTGTTTTAAGCTGACAAACATGGTGTACAGCTCTCTTCTTGTCTGGGTATAGATACTGCAAATACAATTAATGCAAAGCAGTTAGAACAATTGTAAACATGAGTTATAGACAAATTGAACTGCCAAACAACATTCTAGCAGCAGACGGCTAGACAGAAACTGACACAGAGGTGCACCACAAAAAAGGAAATTTCAAAAGACAACTATAAGGGAATGAAGAGAGTGAGGCCTGCCAGCTCAATGTGAAGGACCTAATATAGGGGTGTCCAAAGTCGGTCATCGAGGGCCACATTGTCCTGCAGGATTTGAATCAGATGGATGGGTCAACATGCCTGGGCAGGCTGCGCTGGACACCCCAGACCTAATAGATGACTGCTCAACTGGAATTCAGGGGAGAGCAAGTAATGAGTTTAATTTTGGTTTTACCTTTGCACAGATGGTTGCACGCTCACCACCTCTGCTCTCACCTGTGTCATTCACAGCCATTAAGTATGATTCCAATCTACCATGGACCATGGTACTGTCACACAGCTGTGTAGTATGCTTTTACATCAGGGCCCATCAATACCGGTCCTTTAGGACCACTGTCCATCAGGTTTTAGATACTTCCCTGTTCTAACACACTTGATTCAAATGAAATGTATCCAACGGCTTATTAATTCTGCACAATGGCCCGTTAAAATTAGTCAAGTGTGTTCAAGCTACAACCTGCAGGACAGTGGCCAGCTCTGCTTGGGCATACACCATGGTGTTATTGCAGGATGTTTTGGGGCTACTTTCTTTTTTCCACCAGTAATGTAAAGTTAATTGAGAGGTAAACGTTTTTTCACATATCTGTTTATTATATCTATCTTATCTATCTATCTCTATATATAATTAAAGATTATTTGATTATCTTGATGATCATTGACCAAATGGATACAAGCAGAGATGTGCATGCATGGGCTCCACTAATTCATAACCCTCCATATCTCTATGTAAAATTTCATCAGGAGAATATTGAAGAACTGTTTTCTTTTTATTCATGCATGAAAAGTGAGTGTTGTGTGTGTGTGTGTGTGTGTATTTAATAAATGTCAAAGAAATACAGCTGTAGCAGTTTAAAAGTAGCTTCAGTAAAGCATCCTGAGTGCTAAAATGCTTGCGTGAAGTCTGCTCATCCCCTATTTTATACAATCTATTGAACTAAAGGTAACACAGGGATTCCAGTCATATCTCTCTGCAAGAAATGGGTTCTTACTGCTCGGAAATGCAGAGTGCAGAGGATCGCCTTACCACAGCATACAAGTGATGCAAATTTTACTTTGTAGAAATGGTGTTTTCTGTACAATGCAATGAGAAAATCTGATGAGGCTCCTTTTAATGCTGATATGAGTATTGCATGTATCTGTTCATGTTCACAATAGCAGCGAGTAAGCGTACAGCAGTGTACAGGTCGACATAAAGGACTAAATATGCAGTATCTGTAAATGTTCTATAGTATTTGCTGAGACGTTCCTAATATTGTCTGAACTGCTGATGATGCAGAGATTTTACCAGGGCCCTGGGTGGAAAATACCCATTGAAGGCCCGGAGTGATTGTTACAGACTTCTGTGTTCTCATATGCCACCACTCTGGAACATCTCCACAATATTTCAGCTCTTCAGTTTGTTTGTAAGCAGTCTAAAAGCCTTGCTTTCATATTTAAAGATTAAAAAAATAAAAACATAGACCCTTCTGATCTGAGTTTTTCAGTGAACACTTCTAAAATTATTTAGTAAAAATATTGATCAATAGGGATGTGAATCTTACAACAATTCGATTAGATTCCAATTCATGGAGTGAAGATTTGATTCGCAATTGGTTCTTGATTCAGATTTGATTCTGAACGGATTCTCAATTCACAATCAATACAATTAGTAAAAAAAATGTGTCAATTCCAGCAGGGCTGAGACAATATGCTTTTCTCCTGATTCAATTGTTTTATGATTCTTTTGTAAGTGGCGATTAAATTTAAATTGCGATTCTTCAATATTGCAGATTTTTAATTCACTAAAATATTGAAAAGATATATAATCTTCTGAATGTTTTACTTCCCGCATCTTAAACCTTTACAACAGAACAAATGAAAAATATAGACTTTCTGAAGTAAACTGCTACAAACTTTATTATACATCATATTAATGTGAACTTAAACTTTTTTTCAAAGCCCAGACTGCATGTTTAAAAAAAAAAAAAAAAAAATCTTTTTTTTAAATTTTTTTTAGAAAAAATAGATTCAGAATCGTTAAAGAATTGCGATTCTTATGTGAATCGATTTCTTTTTTTTCCTCACCCCTATTGATCAATAATAATCAGTCCCCACATCAAGAAACACGGTCAGTATAGCCTGTATCCTTTTTCACTTAATGAAGTGATTGGATTTTTCACAGCGCAGGGAAGCTCCAGAACGTAGACTTGCTCATGGAATAAACGGTTTAAGAAAAGCTACACAAAATATTTGGTCATGTCCCCCCTGTTCCCCATTTTCAGCAGGATGTTTGAGGGAATCTTTAGCAGTCGGACAAACTCTTGCTTAAAATCATACTGACCCGTTGAGGCACCCCTCCTCCCAATGCTTTCTCCTAACATCCATACTGCCAAAGCCTTGAAGGGACAAAAGGACCAGGAGTGACAACACATCATAGGCACCATCCCCTGTTATTTCTAGGACAGTGGACACTGCACACTGACCCGAAAGTGACCCCATCACCCCCACCTCAAACAACTTTATTCACCCGCAGCTCTACCATATGACACCAGATTGTCGCTCTAAGTTACAATAGTGCATATCTGATTAATTCTTATCTCGAGTGTCGGCCTTGAACATTTCAATAAGCCGCCCCCTGAACCAAGAGGAAGCATTTACTCCCCCGCCAAAGGGCCTGAACTATTGAAAACAGCCATACCTTTCCTTATAACCATCCATCTTCAGAACCAGACACCCCACCCTGACCCAGCCTGTCCACTTTAGCCACCCCCCTCCTCCCAACCCTCCACCTCCCACTCAGACTCAGGACCCACCACATGGTCATTGATGAAAGAGGCCCTCCTCCAGAAATCAAATGAGCTGGAATGACATCAAGCAACCGGCTTGCCCCAGCCTCAGTACCCCTCAGCCAGGCCAACGCTTGGGTCTCGCCCACCCTTATCTGCCACCATCATCCAAGCTTCCACAGCTCCATTCTGTGGGCCTGTGAAGGGGGAGGTTAATGAAGCATGGGGAGAGAATTACACTAACGCCAACCGGCAGATGTCCTATATTGTGCCAAGCTACAATAAACAATATGGCTGCCTCTGGAGCATTTGCATCAGAAAAGGAGGGGAACTCAGAAAGCCATGTTTTGACTGCTTCTTGCAGTTGCAGTTTTTTTCTGGTTCTTTTTTTTTAGGGTCAAAACTGCTGCCTTTTTCTTTGATTTTTGTTTCATCCTAGCCAAGTTGTGTGGGAATTTTAGTTGAAGTCCTTCCAACCTTCTCGCTGTCTACTGAAAACGCTGATTGGGTACCATAAATATCTGGGAAAAAAAGTGATTTTTGATTTCATACCGGCATTGGTCTAATCCTACCAATGTGATTGCGTTCTTGATACTTCCTTAATGGTTACATTTGCAATGTTTCATAACTCAGTTCTGATTGCAACTGATGCTATAAAGAAGGCCAGGGAGGCCAAGATTGTCAGTGTCCAGGAGTCACAACTGTGAGATAATTGGTGTTTACTAGGAAATGCTGTTGAAAGGAAGCACTGTGAAATGACTATTTAAAGCAGAGAGGAACTGATGGGTGAGGAAATGCTATTGTGTCAGCCCCCCATAACACACACACACACACAAAATGACCAACCGCCGGCCTCCATCCTATGGCTCTGTCTGCCTGCTGCCCTCCTCTGTAGGTCATGGCTGGATGGAGATGTAGAAAGGAAGGTCTGTTTATGCATCCTGTCCTTGGTCAGAGGGCACCCACACACACATGTGCATGCTTGCACACAAATTCATGCACCCTTACCCATGCTGAGGTGTGCACACACAGATGGACACACTTCTGTTATGGTTTTTTTTGTTTTTTTTAAACCAGCACTGGGGGATATTTGGTTTTGTGTATGAAGACACACACCCACATCTCTTCTCATCTTCACAGTATTGTGAGAGGTGGCCTTTCTCCTCTTCTGTGGCCAGGGCAGCAGCCAGCCCTGCGCCGTTTGCTAATGTTTTCTGCTTGAGTGCACAGACCCCCTTTGACACACACACCAGCTGGTAGGCCAGTGAATAGAGCTGTGGGCTCAGGTCCATGTCACTTGTGGGGTCTTGTTAGAGGGTTTTGGGGTGGGTTTTAAGAGCTTGTGGAGAGGGGAGTATGAGTTTTATAGAAGAAAAAGATGCAACACACTCATTTTGTTTAACTTTGCCAATGAGTCTCTCGTCTTCCTCTACAAAGCATTTGGTTTTCTAGCTGATGGATAAACACAAAGATTAATAAATAAATGGCACTTCCTAGACTTTATAAAAATCTAATAATCCAAGCGTTGGCTCTGCCAAAACTACACGGCCACTGTCTCTTGTTATAGCCTATTTGTTTACAGGTGTGGGACCTGTTTGAGAGTATTTCAGTTTGAAAAGAACAAGTCTTAGCTGGTTTTGACACGGTTCATTCCTGCTCACAACAGTTTACTTTAGCTAGTGTGTCAGAGATGCAGTGCCTGCACCGTAGCCATCTCAGAGGTCTGCTTTTTGGGAATAAAAAAAGAAAGCAAGTGCAATTTACTAAAGCAGGACAGCTGCTGAGTAACATGGATCTGCGCCTGCACAAAGCATGGGCCTCTTTCAGCTTCTATCATTTGTGTATGTGTGTGTATGTGTGTCAGTTATCAAACATCTGCCACAGTCAACAAGAAAAGACACAGGCCTTCTCTTGTTAACTCCTTCCATACCACGACTTCTCTGCTTATATGCTGAACTTCTCACTGCAGGGTATTGTCATTCAGGCCTTTTGTTGCCTGGTATGAGTGAGAGAAAAAAATCAGATTGTTACATAGGTGCAGGTTGAGAGCCATCTGTTTTATATAATCAAATTAATCATTTTGAACTGGAAATAAAAAATGTAATCAAACCACAAACATCTGGTCTGTGCCATTTGCTCTGATTTACATTCACCACTGCCATGTTACTGGCAGGCGACTAAAAATATGGATGTGAGACATGGACCCTAATGTTCTTAAAATTAAATTACCTTCTTTGAAGTTCATTGTTTTTATCTTTGTCCTTGCGATCATGAAAATCCACAGCTCTCTCTTTGCTCTTTCCGTTTTGTCTTACAGGATATGATGTACCAGCTGCTCCAGGGGCTGGACTTTCTGCACTCACACCGCGTGGTTCACCGTGACCTGAAGCCCCAAAACATCCTGGTCACCAGTGGAGGTCAGATCAAGCTGGCTGACTTTGGTTTAGCTCGCATCTACAGCTTCCAGATGGCGCTCACGTCTGTGGTGAGTTATGCAGCTCATACATCTGAACACAGCAGGGCTCAAAACAAAAACTCCCTCGCAGTGTGAGTACATGTTTTCACAATTTTGTTTTTTAAAGGATTATGGTGTTGATGGGGGGACTGTTCCCTTACTGTGATGTTATTTGGAGTTTTGTCCCTGAAGCCAACAAGCTTCAACTGCACCTGTCTACTTAACGTCTTTGCACCTTTGTCTTGATAAAAGGTTTTGTTCTTAGGTTTTCCAGTAGTGCATAATAAACTCTTGATTTTACCCAATTAAACTGTATAACTGATCGAGAAAGTTTACTCAATTGTCAGATCTTTGTTAAAAGTATGTGTGGACAACTCACTCACTCAGCCGTTCTGATAGATGCACACACAGCCTTAAACTTCCCTCTCATCTCTAGAGACTTTGATGAAAAGCATCTAATGGGCTGGCGCAGGCACTCACAGGGCATCAGCGGGTAGCTTGGGAGAAGTGCGCCAAATGATAGGATTTCTCTGTGTAAAGTGAGAGCCAAATCCCCCCCCTCCTCCTGTCTCTGTGTCCTGTCTCAGGAATCCCTCAGTGGCTGTTGCAGAGAGGGATGGAACAGACAAGGAGAGACAGACACCCCTCCCTTCCCTCTGTCGGTACTTTGATGTCCAACTGTTGAGCTCTGGGCTCTGATGGCCAGATAATATAGAGAAGGGGGACTGAAAGGAATCTTTAGAAGAGGTTGAAATAAGGAGACATGAGACTTTTAAGGTCAATGCAGGTGGCAACAGTAGCTAAGAACCCCCTTTTTTTTGTTTAGTACTGTATGCATCATAGTATATGTAATATGTAGAAGTCACTAAAGATAAAATCGCTACTTTTTTCCATGAAAGATTGGATTTTTACAGTATTCATACACTGCAAAAAATTAATGTTTTTGCTTTGCAAGTGTGCTGCCACTAAAGAAATTTTAGTAGTTAAAGAAATGGGAAGAGAGATGGATAACTTGGCATTACTGTGTGGTACTTCTTTTAGAAACCCAGCAGCTCAGTTTTTTATCACCTTGTATATATGCATACAGCATAAATGTGCTTAATGGTACCAGAACCGTTGCATGGCATGAAACAGGGGGGTTAAAAGCTTGCAGCAAACACATTTTATGCCAATTTGGAGAAATTCATTGGAACTGAAGTCAAGTTCATCCACTATATCAGCATTTGTTTAATGTAAAGAAAAGATAAACAGTCCTGGAGAAAGAGCGCCACATCTAATTTTGCACTGGGCATTAAAATAGTCAAATATCTTGGGTTGTCACAATGTTACATCCACGGCATATCAACTGATGCCTAGATATACAGTTATTTATATATATATATATATATATATATATATATATATAAATAAATAAAAGAAACAAACAAACAAACACCACATGTCCAATTGCTTTCATTTATTTCCAGCAGCAAAACATAGCAGACTGAGTTTGTAAATGGATCTGACCACTGCCACCCCATTAAAGCATAGTAATTTAGATCTGATGATGTATGAAATGAATGAGCAACATGTTTGAGTCATGCAAGAAAGTTTCGGTCTGATGCATCACTGTTTTAAATGATCCTTGCATCAAATGAAATACAAAGTAGTCATACAAGATTTTTGTCATCCAGGCTACAAAGTGTTACAATGAAAAGTTTTCATAAGTAGCCAACTCATCTTTCAAAGTCGGCAGGAACAAGTTTGAGTAATTCTTCTCCGCTTTTTGTTAACTTTCTCTTCTGCTTACATATTGCTCATAATAATTGATAACGATAATCATAAGGTTAACTTAAAAACACTTCACTGGCATGTTTAAGATTTGATTTTTATCCCATATTAGGCAAACTGTCTGGCTGAGTCAGTGTGTATAAGTTAGTTTGTTAGGAAGTAAGTACGATTATTCAAGAAGCCATCATATATGTATCTAAGGCCCCATTTACATTAGACACCAAATCGGATATTTTTGCCCTCAAGTGACACAGATCAGATATTTTTTTGCCAGTCTAAACGCTCCTAAGTGCTTCAAATCTTATCTTTTAAATCCGATTTGGGACACATCCGGAGGTAGTTTGAATCTGTTTCGGATCTGTTTGACTGCAGTCTAAATGGCAATGCGACCTGGTTGCGACTTTAACATCATCTTTGGTCGAGCTACGTGATTCGCACGGCCAATTTTGATCCACCGCACGGAAGCTCGCACAGCTTATTAGAGACATTTTATCTCTGTTTCTTTAAATGTCTGTAATTTGTGTTTGTTCTCCCCCAGCATAAAACATAACCAGTTAATAAACTGACATTGTGTCCAGATATTAACAGGTAAAGTGTGTTGTGAAATGTTAGTGCTTTTGACAGACTTGTGGCATTTGCAGATGATATGTCCTGTAATTATAAACGGTATTCAGACATGTAGAATAGCTCCTTTACTGTTTTGACTGCATTTGCTTTACCTTATAATTCCATTTAGAATATAAAGTGCATTTGATATTATTTATGACTTGTTGATTAATTGAATAAACTCATTCCATAATTTTATGACTAAATAATTTAATTGAGTAGCTGTTTTCTCGTGTTGTAGCAACTTCCTGTCTACTTCCTTTTGTTTTCGCTCTATCAAACTGCGCATGCAAGTGACGTCGAGGCCACAATTGGGGCTGCTGCGTGTTTTATACTGGAATCTGATACAAATCACATTTTACTTGTAAAGTAAACAGTCAGCTGAAAAAAAAAATCTGATTTTGAAAAAATCCGATTGGGTCCACTTTGGCCTCCAGTGTAAACATAGTCCAAGTCCTGCCTGCATGTTTTTTTGTAATTTCTCTGTAATATTATCTGGGGTAATTTTTGTGATAAGGATTTCCTTAGTTAATTTCTATGATTTCTCGTCCTGATTGATGATAATTCACAGCTAAAGTGCAGAGAAAACATACATCACCATAGGATTTGCATAGTCTTGCACAATATTCGCTGTATGGAAAGTTTCACAGTGGTTTCGTCGTCTGTTTGCTTTTTTTATGACTAGACGGGGACGCTTTCTGTTGAGGGTTGAGTCCCTAATGGGAAATTCACCTATAGTTTAAAGTGACAGAAGTACCTTAAATTACTCAAGTACACAACACAGCACTTTGAATGGGGATTACGCACACATTCACATTTTCATTTCCTTCCTTGGTTTTACATCTTGGGCCACAAAAATGAGATGGACTGTGGGTGTGCGTGTGTGCGTGCATGCACCGCAGCAGAGCTCTGCAACGTGAGCATGGGATCTTCGGTTCCAGATGAATGTTCCTGTGTCTGGAATCCCCCTATCAGCCTGACAAACACACACGCACACACGGACACACACACAATCTCTATTCACCCATTCATTGTTTCCTCTTGCTAATAAAAGAACATCATTCACACCGTGTGCAGTACACAGATACACAACGTTTTAAGAGGATCTTCCCCTTTGCCCAACAGACCAACAGTTTAGTCACCTAATGCCGCCGTTACTGGCAGGCAGATGGGCTTTGGAGAACTGCTGTTGCTTTAGCAAACAGGGTGATTTTCTCACTTTCAGAGTGATTCATTTAGTACTTGTAGAATGACACGATGGCTGAGGGGAGCATTTGCATGAAGCTGTCAGTTACCCCCCCAAGTGTTGCTAACTGAAAGTAGCACTCTTTTACTTTCTGCTGATGAGCTGCAAGCTTGCTCAAACTTCTCTTTTTGTGATGAAGTTGCTTTCTTGCCTAGCAACATGTTGGGCTGTGGATATGTCATTGACAAAGTGTGCGGTCAGTTTTGTGTATTAAAAGTTTGTGGTCAGAGACTGGGTGCATGCAGAGCTCCGTGGGACTGATCGCTGCATCGGCATCACTCTCCAATCATGTTGGGCATTTTTCACTGTCTTAGACAGAGGGGAGGAAGAGGGAGGGAGACCACCCATTGGGTTGGTATGGGGGTCCAGATTAGGCAGTCCCTAAGGGACCGTTGCTTTGTTGATGGTTTTTATTGACCTCAGTCTGGCTACAGGCTCATTGTGCTACCTTGAGTGACAGGCAGATGGGAAAAGCTGATAGGTTAATCTGACATACCAAAAAGAGAGTGCAGAGCATTTTTCCTTTTTATTTTTCACCCACTGAAATCCTGTTTCTGTCATAGCATTTCAGGGAAAATACTTTTGTTTGATCTTGCTGGAATTAGAAATTAATTTAACCCAAGGGTCTGCATTATGTGCAAAGTTTTCTTAACGCAGCATTAAAAACACAACTTTCACATACAAGCATTGGCTTAAAGTTGCACATTTGACCAAGGAGCCAGGTTTGTTTTCCTTTAACATGAGATTAATGGACTGCATTCATATAGTAGACCACTCAACCCACACTTATACTACACCTCTTATAGCACTTCCTGTAAGAAGTCTATATAGAATTGCCAAAAAGACACTTTGATACATGGTCTGGGGAAGCCAGGGATCGAACAACAACCTTATGTCAACTGATCTTCCCCCTAGGCTATAGTCATCCTTCACAAAATAGAAGCTCATAATTGGCCAAACTGCATGTCTTATCAGGCTCATCTGCCCTGATTTCCACTCCATTGGCCAATAATGAGCTGTAATTTATTTATTTTTGGTTCTGTTGATCATATGCAATGTTAAGTTGCATATTTTGATATTGGATAAGTTAAGCAATACAGGTTCAATGGTATCAGAAATTGATTTGTAAACTGAAATTTTATATGTAAAATGCAGCTTGATTAGTTATCAATCAGTATTTGTTTATGCAATTTCCAGATACTGTATATGATTGAATGTTTCATTTTATGAAAGTAAATATCAGCCATCTCTGTAGGTCAGTGGTTCAAGCTTTTTAAGTAAGAACATACCAGAATAATCAAGTTTCTGTTTAAGACCCCCGCTGTCAGAGACTGATCGAAAATGCTGTATAAGAAATAATGCAAGTTATATTGCCAATACAGATCATGCAATATATATATAAACCATTTCCCACTGCCAAATTGATTGCTTCTGCAAGTTTTTATTTTTACCTCAACTATCTAATGATCCCCAGAAATGATCTTGTGACCTCCCCTGAGCCTGACCCCCTGGTTGAGAAGCTGTGACAAAGACAATATAAAGTGGGAATTTTATTCCCTTACAGACATGTTTACAGACAACTACAATAACCAGCTTGGTAGTTCTATGCATTATACACCCTTTCTGTCTGTCTGGAAGAGTTGTGCCATACATGTGCTTCAGATCTACATCTACATCATCGCTGGTTGTGTCACAGCACAAATGAGACGATTCACAAATGTTGGCAGTTTGCATACGCTCCCTGATTGCATTTACATAGCCCTCTTGGACCATCCTGTATGTGGAAAGATTCATACCAGCAGTAATAATTTATCATTCATAGCAAAGCTGCCAATCAGTCAGCAAAGGAAATCTTTTCATTTTTTTTCAAATAAAAGTTGTGAGAAGGCCTTGAGAGAGAGCCAAGCTCCATTTAGGTGAACTCCTGCTGTTAAAGATAATTTGTGAAAATAGCCCTTGATCTGGAGGGGAAAGAGGATTAGAAGTCAGGTAAGATGTTGTTTTCCATAGATAACCTCCATTGGGCTGACCATGGGGGGTCTTTCCACACCAACCACAACATTGGCAACTATTGTAATAGATTGGCTGGATGGTCTCATGAAAGTCATTAGTTTACACTCCCATGCATGTCATGCGCATGTCGTTGCCTGTCAAATTTGATTTGGAAAACTCTAGGGGAATGCCACCAGACTTTTATGTTTGCCATTGATGCTAGACTCTTGTGTTTTTTCTGGTTTCAACGTGAAGAGAAACTGAGGTGTTGTCATGGTTTACAGGAGACGAGATAAGCTTATTAGTGGTGAAAATGTTTTTCCTTTTTGCCTCTTAGCTTATCTTAAGTCTGTTTATTGAGTGACGGGAAAGCCAGAGGGAATTTTACAAGTCTTTAAGCCAAATCCTTTTGAGTTTTGAGTAAGAAGAAGCTTACTTTGATATGATCAAATGAACAGTAAGTATTATTTGGTTTCATGTAGACGGTCTAAACCGTCGTCGTCAGTGTTTCCTGTAAACTCTGTTGGTGACTATTCAGAAGAGAGAAACAGTTACCTGATCAAAGGTATTTTCCCAACGCTTCCCCTTAGCTCCTCATGCTCGTAGCCCTCCCACTGCTCTTACTAGAATAAGACACCCATATCTGACACGACATTAAACAAATTGAAACCAGATTTCCTGCCCGCGCTCAGACGGCAGCCAGGCTCTACAACAGCAGAAATAAACTCCCACCCTGTTCTGTTTCTCACCTGTGGTACGAGATGGTAGTGATAAAACAAATATTATAGATATTTTTTCTTTTCTTTTTTTAACCCCAGCCCCCCCATGAAGCCTTCTTAAGCAATTCCAAGATAATCCTTTTTGGAAAGACCTTTTGCAGGTTAGCACTACAAAAAATAACAGTTGTCCAGTAGCAGAAATCACTCGCTGATGACAACCAATGATGAGCTAGTCAGCCATTTCTGAATTTGTTGCCAAAAACTTCTTTCTACTTTGGTCAGACAGAAATGAAGGCGAGCAGACGACGGCTGGGGGGGGGGGTTGCCCCCAC
>JAPMNP010653811.1:0-10405 GCA_029874935.1 Atherina boyeri | reverse complement strand
AATCGCGATTTTTATGTGAATCAGTTATTTTCTTTCTCTCTGAAATTCCTATTAAAAAGTATCTTGGAAATCCTATAGATCCAACTTTATGTTATTATTGTCTCTTAAAAGGGCATCAGTTCTCATTCATAGCTCACATGTTCAGTAGATTAATGCAAACCTATCTTAAAAGAGTGAGGATACTTACTAGATTTACATCTAGTGGTTTGATATTTGGGTTCAAAACGAAATATTTAAGTATTGCTTTTCAACTCTAAGCCCGGATGTTAAAGTACCGAAACAGCTTATTGGTATGTGCTTCTGCTGGTTATCATAATGTAGAGCAGGACCAGCATGTTCTGATGTGTTAGCTGTTCACTGTAGGTTTATGGATGTTTTGGCCCCATAGCTGCCACTCCCTTAAAGAGGCTCTACTCAGAGAGATTAAGACTGCCAAACCTTCACCTCTCCCTCTCCTTTTAGAGTAATTACGCAATTCAGTCTTTGTGAACAGAGAGGGGAAAGAGGCACTCAGATTCATCGAATGCTAATTCAAGCAGGGAATTTCTCAAAGGATCTACATATTTTCACATTATGCGCACAAGGACAAGATGAAGTGAAATAATAGATAAATACTGTCGAGCAAGGAATTGTTTAGCTTTCATAGAGACTCCTCCTCAGTAGTACAACCACTGCAAATAGAGTAAGCCTTAGAGGTTAGGGGGTGACATCTTGTCGCTGGGCATAGTTTTATTCTATCCTATTCATTATGAATGAGAAAGAGAGAGAAAAGTGTTGCAGAGTCTTGCTGAACCCCAGCAAATATTTTGCTTTCTGGATGCTCAATATTTTAGAGGAAAAGATGATGGCTAGGTAGATGATGGACACCATGCAGAGTGCCACTGGTATTTGTGCCCGCTTGTTATATATACAATATCCTGATTTACTCCTTGTTTTGTGGCAGGGGCTTGTCATGAGACAGTCCTCTCTTCCTTTTTGAGATGCATAGAGGGGCAGAGAAAGCTTGTGGGCTGACTGAGGCAATTAGGTCTATTATTAGTACGACAGTGGAAGGATTGATGCGCACAATAGTCAGTGTGTAAGCAGAAAGCCTAGCTACGTGAAGGAAATTCTAATGGTGAGAATTTCCTAGATTATATGGGCCTTCATTAACATTTTCACACATGGCTGCCTAACAAATGAGAAAAGAGCCCTGGCATACCAGCAGATTTATCACGTGCACACAACAGCCCAGCTAGTTCCTTCTCCTTCTCCACAGTGCAGAACACACTCTTTACTGCTCTCACAGCAACATTAGCCATGTGCACTTTTGGGTTTTTTCTTTTTGTTTTTTAATAAAGGGGTCACAGGACTGTGATGTCATCCCATGCAACATAAAGTTCCACAATGCATACCTGACCACCACTTAAGTGGTCCTAGATAAACCAAGACTTCATATTACTGCAGACCACTCTTTCTGCTTTGTGATTTTTTTTCCTAAATGAGGAGAACATGCTCTTCAACACTTGTTCCTAGATATTCTATTTCCCGTCTTAATTTGGCATGAATTGTCCCTCTTAAGAACTGATACACAGGCAGGCCTCATGCCTGCAGGGCAGGCCCACTTGAATTAACTGTGTTGCACACTTTACATTCTCTGCTCTCTGACATCTTGAGAAATGTTCCCTGGGATCTTTTTTTCCCACAGAGAGGTTCATTAGAATGACAAATAGCATCCTGCCATAAAGTGGAAAACATCAACACGGCACAACAGAAACTGCGATCTGAGGGAAGTGACATGCAGGGAGGGAAATGAATTAGACTCTATTTGATTCTGTGATATCAGTAGCCACGGCTTCACCATCCCATCGTTTTAAGGATTCTGCTGACTCATTTCTGGGTTTTTTTTGGTTTTTTTGGTCTGTTTTGTTTTCGTCAACCTAATCTTTCGACGACTTGGAGTGTATTGTGTTCTTTTATATTAGAAAGCCCATGAGCCTTTTTCCTTTAGTCTGAAAATCACATTTAATTTAAGTGGATTGGCCAGATTATACTCAGAGGATTTTTATGAAAAATTTTAGCCCAGTGCTCTCAAAATGGTCTAATCTTCTCAATCTTGCAGTAGCTGCCATGTCAGCAGCATCTCAGGTGGAACGTTGAGTGGAAAGGTCAACGCCACTGTCTTCACTCAACTTGTTTGGACGATTGTTGCATGGCTGACCTGTTGCCATGAAAAACATCAGCAGTTTAAAGAGCTCCACTAGGCTTCATCTTCTTCAATACTTTCATGGTTGCCCTGGCAGTCCGCCAACAGAGCCTTCGTATCAATAATGAACGTTTTAAAGAACAGCTTAGGCAAGTGCAAACTTACCTAATGTCCTTAAGACAAAAAAGATATTGCCATGGACAGGGAGGCTAGAAATCAATTTCCCATTTGCCGCTTTAATTTCAGCAAGATGGGCGGAGAGATTAGGGCTGAAGGCACCTGTAAGCCTCTTCACTGATGAGCTTTACCTGGGCCTGCTGCCTACCCTGACCCCCTGGCTAATTAAAGTTCTCAAATTGATCCACAAACAACGCGATACAGATCTGTCCTCTGTCACCTTCTGCATCACATCTTGTTGTGGAAAGTGCCCTGTGATGGCCTCATAAAACAACAGTTGTGATTGTATCCTGATATGTATGCTATCCATTAGATTGCCCTATTTTCGATCAGGATGATGACCATTATTGTGCTTAATTGGACAATGCTGTCAATAGTGATGGCAGTAATTTATAGTATTAGTTTATCTGTGTTTGTGACTTTTAATGGTTTTGTTGTTTTGGCCAGATGCCTACTAACAGGGAGTTCTTTTTTAGATTTATTTCCTCTGCGTCTAAACCAAGTAGCCTTCAGACATGGTGACGACTAACTGTGTTGCATTGACACTGACCAATCAGAATTTAGTTCACAGCTTGTTAACAAACATTTGCTTATTAACAATAGGGATTACAGTTATATAATGTAATCGGAAGAGTTTTATTCTCCTCAACTGCTAACATTCTTTATCAATGTTGTAGTTTTGTGGTTTTATCAGATTTGATTGGATGTGGCTTCTCTAAGAAAACATAAGCAAACCCCAACAACATGTAGCAACATTCACGTCAGACCCAATTGCAACTCTTTCCCTATTTGTGGATTTTCTAAACAGCCACTACACCCCATCTTCTCCACAGTGATGTCTCCCTGTGAGGAGTGCTGTGCTGAGGAAGTATTATTCTTCTTGTCACACATACTTACCGTGTTGTAGCGGCGTCTACTCCTGCATCTCAGAATAATCTCATCAATTTAGCACAGTGCTGTCCTTTATTTGTTTTACATGCACAGAATTATCTCTGTCTTATAGAGCAGCATTCTTTTTTATGCTAGTAGCCTACATATGGAAGTAACACAAAAGTTGCACTTAACTTGGTCCAGATTCCAAGCCAGCAAAATTACATAATAGAACATCTTAGTAGTCATGTGCTGTGCTTAGAAGAGTTATTTTTAGTAACCTGCATGTTGCCCTTCCCTCTCGTACAATGGTTGTCAGCTCCATTGTGGTGAATTTTTAACAAGGGCCTTTTCCTAAGCCCCTCGGAGGAGTTAATTAAAGTGATAGAGGCTAGAGCTGATGAGCCACACCACCCTGACCTTGAGGCTTTGCTTTCCCCACCTTCCCACAATTATACCTGCATAATCAGGACACAAATGCACACTCACACTCACACAGATACACACAATCAAGTGAGCCCTAAGGACCCCCGGCCACAGTTCCGCCACTCCCAGAGCCAGTGAATCATAGTGGAGGAGCAACAGTCTTACTGTGCAGTACCACATTATCACAAGGGGTGGTTACACTACATTATAGAAGCTGTTTATATTTTACAGGATGATCACACACATAATCACAGCAGGGTCTTGTGTTGGAAAGTGGGGGTTTTCTCTCATGTTTGTGCATGTGTTTTGCTCTTCTTCTTTTTCCCTTTATCACATTTCCCCCCTCTTTTACCCAGCCGTATTATATGTCTCTCTGGGTCTCACTGTCTCCACTCTGATGGTGTGGCCTCTGTGGAAAACAGGAGACAGTTTGGTATTTGGTGATGGGGTGCATGCAAATGATCTCTCTGTCAAGGCTGCTTATTCTAATATGACAGCATAGTGAGTTATCTGGTCTGCTCTATATTGGCAACCAGATCTGCAGCTGCCAGCTAGAGGGTAGAGGAGATGTGTCTATGTGTGCATGTGTGTGTGTGGCATCAAGCTAGACAGAGGCAGAGAATAGATGAAGACATGCGAGAAAGAGAAGTCGGCGAAGACAGGCATCATATAAGCAAAAAAATGGGAAGATGAGCGAGAGACAGAGTGTCTCCCCAGCCCTGTCCCCNTCCTACCCCTCAGTGTTAGCGCTGTTTAGTAGAGCTGTCTCTTTCAAGAACGCCATCGAGACATGAATAAAGAGAAAATGAGGAAAAAAATGTTTTGGCGAGAATGGGATGTCACAGCAGATAAGCATCACGAGCTGCTCCATATTTATTAAGTGCAACAATTTGACTAACCAGAGAATTTAGATTAATAACACTGGGCCCCGGGAAGTAATTTCCTTTTTGCAAAAGTGATTTACATGGCGCATCGCTAAGAGAACAGCTCTCGCAGGCCTTTTTGTTGTGTCAGCTAAAAATAATGACATTTAAAGTACCAACCAAGGTTAATAGGCTTCCTCTATGGTTATGAACTTTTTGTGCATGCCCCTCCCTTTATTCTCCCTATGAATCGACCCACTGCTTTTATAGCTTCAACATTCACACTCACAGCGAGGCACCTATCTCCTCTTTCCCATCAACTCACTCGGACACTATTCTACCACTACGTCTGAACCTATTCCCTTTTCAGAATGGGTTTCTTTGATTTTTAAGTACTTATTGTTGCCACTCTATCTTAGCCATGGGAATTTGGAAACTCCTTGGACAATTATCTGGCATATCACTGTAATTGCAGAGTCACAGTCCAGTTGAGCAAATAATTATACATTTTGTGGAAATTAAACCTTTAAACTAAATTTAAGAAGGTGCCAGTATGGTCTATCTGAACAGCACCTTTTGATGGTACACCTTTCATTTTGTAGTTGGTGAGTTTTTTTTTTTTTAGTTTTTTTTTTTAAGTTGGAATGTAAAAGCTCTTTTGTACCTCATTAAGGCTCACAATCTCTTTGGACATCTCTGACTCAAAGCCCCAAAGAATGTATGCACAGGTGGAGGCACTGGAATTATACAGCGTTCAGTGGCTGCAACTCCTACATCACTTTAGGCTGTACTTACAGTTGGGATGGCGTAGTGGGCGGTTCTTTGCTGGGGTGGGGGAAGTAAAGTTCTATCTCTCCGGTGGTAAAGCTGCTCAGGCAAAACCTGCCCACCCGCACCCACTCTTATATTTTGTATAGATCTATTTTTGATCCAAAATCCTTCCCCATTTTGGGCAGGTGTTTTTAATGAGGTGTGCCCAACATCCCTGGCAGTCTGCAGGAGGGAAGAGTTATTGATAAATCATTAACGTTGGAGGAGGAAGTGTGGAGGAGTTGTAGCTTGCTCTCCTCTGGAGAGCTGTCTTATTCCTGAATATTTTATCGGCACACAGATGTGCTGCTGTCTGTGTAACTGCTCATGACTCCTCAGCTCTCTGCGATTACATAGCGGTGGATAGTAATCCCCACTCCTCATACACTAGACGAATCAAAAGGAGGTTTGATAAAGGAATTGCTGCTACCACCTCGTCCTGGCATCCACCTCTGCTCGGCTCAGAACCCCTCCCACACCTGTATATAAAGAAGGGCAGCTACTAACAACACAGGCCTCTTGGTAGGCAGAAAACGCAAACAAATCTGTGTCATAACAGAAAGAGGCGTATTGTGAGTTCTGCCCAACCGTGGCTATGCAGCACTTCTAATACTGCAATTCCATTAGACTTATCTCCTGTGGGGGAGACAGAGAAATGGCTGCTGAGTCAGACCAGAAATGGCCGGGGATTACTTATTCCCTGTGTCATCTGTACAAGAAGCGTGTAGTTCATATGCTGTCCTCATCCCCTCCTTCGTTCTCACCAGTGCTGACTCTCCTGGGATGCCATCCTTTGCACACCCATTTGTCTCGACTGTGTAACACTGCCACCTCCTGTCTGGGAGCCCTGGGGTGCCAGCATGTATGGCCAAAAAAACTGGCAGCTTACAAGAAATGTGAGAGGAAGAAAAATGAAAGAATGGAGAGTAGGATTGATAGAAACAGAGAGTAGGACAAGGGAACACGGAGGCATGTGGGGGAATGAGAGGAAGAGAGTGAAAGAGATCTCAGCGCTCACCCAACCCAGATCAAAGAGCCGTCTCCCTAATCCTCCAGATTCAGCAGTCAGCCTGTTACTGAGCATCTCCAGTTGCCGACAAGAAGAGGGAAAACACTTGCGGCTAAATTGCCCTGAAGTGGTGCTATTTTTAATTTTTCAAAAAGTAAAAAGTGGGACCCCCTGCTGACGGTGCGCTCTGCGACTTGGCAAAATTAGAGGAACAAAATACATGAGAGCAGAAGAAAGAGGTATTCCTACAGTGACAAAACTGGCTATGTGTACCACTACAAGTTAAAACTAAGCAGCAGGCAGCAAGACTATATTTAAAAGCAATATGTATCGGTTTTGATTGAAGCCAAAATGTGGCTTGGAGGTATATTGTGATTAATGATAGGTCTACAAGATCATAAGACTGAAAAGTTCCCACTGTAACAAAATCATGCCCTTCAATAAATCTTACCCCCACAAAGGTTATATTGTTGTTGAAACTGTTTAAGAAAGGTGCTGATTCAATTGTATGGCCATTTTGAAGTTTCTTGGAGGGTATCGTCATTCAAAAGTGAGGAAGAGAAAATGATTTGACTCCTGTGTCAGATGAGCACAATTCAACTCAGCAGCACCGCATCTTGCTGTCTAAAAATACACTTTATACAGTTCTACTTACTGTTTTTCTCGATTGCTAAGACACAATTCCTGGAACAACTCACCATTTTTTCAAATCGTCACACACAATTAAAAAAACTCACACGCAACAGTCCAATCATCTAACTTCTAGGTCCCAATCAGTCATTACCCTCAGACAATACACACAAGGTGTCAAAACACAGACTACATTAGTGTTTGTTACACACAGGAGGGATTAATCCAACAGCACTTCCAGATTGAGCACATATACAGATTCATCAGCATCAACATCAATATCAGCATGATCTTGTCTCAGGTCAGGGTCAGGCCATAGTATATCTTATTCCTATCGTAATTCCTCTCAAAAGGCACGTGGTGGGGCGGTGTGTGGCTCAACGGGTTGAGGCTCATGTGCAGAGGCTACAGCTCCTTATTGCAGCCGGCCCAGGTTAGATTCCTGGCCTGGGACTCTTTGCTGCGTGTCATTCCCTGCTTTATCTGATCACTTTCCTGTCCAGCTACTGTTCAACAAAGGCTACTAGAGCCAAAAATCCTTTAAAAAAAAAAAAAAAGGCAAGTGGTAAAGTTGCTTCGTCCTTATGTGGTTCCGCTGTATTACCCGGCCAGTGGTGGAAAGGCTTATGTTGTCAGTCCCTTGAAATATTTACTGGTCTTCAATAATGCGGGTTTGAATCTCCCTCAAAGTGATGGCATTACTGGCAATCACCATATTTACCAAGGCAGTCTCCTGCTCAGCAGTGAGCAATCGCCGCCTGCCTCCAATAAATGGCTGCCTCTCAGTTCTGCAAAAATTACTATTACTGACCTATGGTGTACTGTGGCACAGTATACTGTAGTAAAAACTACACAGCATACCGTGGATGTTCAGTCTATACTGTATGTACTACAACATTACTGTACATGTACTGTGATACAACACATAGTGACAATGAGGCAAATTACCTGTTTTCCCTCCTGAAAGTACGAACAATGGATTCAACTGTGAAACGGCTTAAGTTTGGCTGGACTAGTTGGCCAGCTTTTTCATTATCCTCCTATGTACCACCGCATGATGAACAACAGTGGCACGGATTTCATCAGACATTACTTGACTTTGCTGTCCCCTGCCTCTTCATCTCCCTCTTCATCTTCCTCTTGCTCTTCCTCTCTTGTCTCTCAACCTCTGCATGATTGGGATCCATTGTTCCAAAGGACATGAGCATGCCTCTAGGCTCTATTTATTGACCCCCCCCCAATTCTGACTGGTGTGTTTACAATTTTCAGGCTGAGTGTTTTCAACTTGAGGAGGGTGTGGTCTCTGAGTTTATGTTACGATAACTTGAGTTAATTATATTGAAAGCATGTGTTTGCTGAATGAACATGTAGTGCAATGAATGATTTATTTGGTCACTTTTGTGTAAAGTTTTGCAGAAAGTGTTTTGAATATCGGGACATGTGCGGACACAGGTAAATTGTGTTTTTGGTTATGGGAAATGTGTGTGTGCTTCTGGGAATGATGAAAAGGTTTGGGTGTGTGTACTACAGGAACCAGGTTTTAGCAATCGAGAAAAACTGTAATTCAAAATTCATACTTAAACTCATTATAAGTAAAATCCATTAAGTGACTTTTGTAAATGGCTGCAAAGTTTTAGCCAAGTGTACCTTGGCTAGAACTCACAACCAATCATACCTTGTTTGATTTGTGTAAACCATAAATCCAGTGGGAATCAATGTCGTCTGACCCCTTTTAACTAAATATACACATATATGGTCAGGTTCATGTGCCGGAAACAATTGGTAGGCCTATATGTTCACAAGAGATTGTAATGGAGTTAATGGAAACAGGACTTAAATGGTAGGAATATATTATCAAATGGAGATGGACAAAACTTGGTATCAGGAAATAATGAATGAACTGAAGAGAAGGAAAAGAATGAGGAGTAGGCTGAGCAGGAGGCTGTAAATCAAAAGAGGGACTGAGGATGGAGGGAGAGAGGTGAGGTCAGTCAGATGGAGAAAGAAAGGGAGGAAAGCTGGCCAGCAGCACTAGAGGAGGAAGGGATAAAAATGTGTGGTGAGGTAATGGCAGTGATGAATAGCCTGTGGCTGATCAGTAGAAACCAGGTTGGTGTTTGAAGATTAGATTTTAATACAGCGCTTTGACTTCACTCTGCTTGCAAAATAATCACAGGCAAAAAGCAAATTAGAAATTATTCCATACAGCACAAACAGATGATTTCACACAAATGACTGCCAGTTTGCCCTTGATGATGAAAACTTGCAAACCCTGCCATGTGTAGGTTGTTATGGGTCTGTTGTGAACTGGGAGGTGGGTCATTAACTCAAAATAATTTGAAAGCTGCTAAGTTTAATATTGGGATTGTGACAGTATTTGTAAATATTTCCTAAAAACAAATGTAACATTTAGCTCAGTTGAGCTAAATGCCACAATATACAATATGACATCTCAGCTTGTTGTCCTGATTTATTGAGCACTATCAAATACAGAGGTGGAAAACAACCACTGTATAAATCCCATACATATGGGATTTATACCGTTGGTGTCAAGCAACTGAATTGCATGTGTAGGCAGGGATCTACCATAGTCTGTTCTTTACCACAGATTTTTTGAAGTGTATTGTGGCATGAACAATGGATTTTTCTGAGGATCCCAGAAGAAGAAGTAATGATGTCAGAAGATAGAATGGTTATAACACCAATTCTGAAGCAATTTAGCTCCACAAACTCTGACAGATCTCTTCAAGAGCAGGGTGAGCAATAGTCTGTGAGCTCACAAAGAAGACCAGCGGAAGTTCCAACTCAGTAAGGACCTTATTGGCTGTCTTTAGTGTCAATGTCCATGACTTTACCATCCGAACAACAGTAGTGTGCATTGAGTGTAAGGTGAAAACCACTGCTTTCCAAAAATCTTATTGGTGCTTAACTGGAGTTTACTATCAATCCCTTGGATGAGTCAAAAGGTTATTGACAGCTGTTTTATGGAACGATGAAACCAAAAATAGAACACTAAGAAAAACCTCACATCATCAATGAAACATGGTGTTGTTTGTCTCATGGAATGGGCCCCTTTTGCTGCATTTGGGCCAAGATGGCTAGCCATAATTTTTGATCTGTACATCAAATTCAAAGATAATATTTTAGCTTGAGTATAATGGGTTTGTTAGATTTGTTTTTAATTACTTTTTTATCTGGCTTTTTCGGAGACTTCCTAAAAACAAGATACTTCAGATCTATATAGACCTGTGTTGAAAAAAAATCGATTTTTCGATTCTGAATCGATTTCTATATTAATTTGTAAAAATCGATTTGTAACTCAGAGCATCGATTAATTTATTTTTTTCAAATTCTTTTCGATTTTCTTTTTTAAATAGGCCTTCATTTTCCCCGTGAACTTTCTGCATCATTGAATTCACGCATAAAACACCATTT
>JAPMNP010653780.1:0-11765 GCA_029874935.1 Atherina boyeri | reverse complement strand
GGGGAATGGGCCAGTGTTGCATCAAGTTGGAGGAGATCCTTGGTTATTTTGTCGAGGCGCTGATTTAGTTTTTTTTCTTCATATGGGCACTGTACGATATAATTTGTCCCCTAAGATATGCTTTCATTGATTCCCAAATAACAGATGAAGACATTCCTGGAGTTTCATTGCGCTTCAGATATTCAGTTATTTCACTTGAGATGAATTTGACAAATCCCGTATCAGAAAAGAGTAATGTATTAAAGCGCCACGGCGATAACTGGGGTGTGTGGTTGGTAAACATAAAGTCATCACTATGGGGCATGGTCTCCTATAACTATGGCCTGATATTAACATTCCTTGACTAACGAAAGTAACTCACAGCCTAGAAAAAAATAATCAATGCGTGAATATGTTTTGTGCACTGGTGAGTAAAAAGAGTAGCTTCTGCCAGCATGGTTTCGAAAACGCCAGGTGTCGACCATGTCATATGAACCAAGAAAAAGTTTAATTGCCTGTGCTGCTTTGGATGAGGTTGTAGTTCTGGATGAGCTGCGATCCAGAGTGGGCGACAGCACGCAGTTCATATCTCCTCCTAATATGAGGTGATGTGTATCTATACTCGCCCATTGTTTGTCCATATTTGTATTCAGAGGTGGTCAGAAACTGACTTTGAAAAAGACAGATTTAACGCACAATTATATAATTGTTGGCATTAATTGATTAATGCGTAATGTGCCCAACCATAGATAAATAGATCGATTGATCAAGCTTTTTTATTAATTTACCAATTGATCCTCTTCTTGCCTCTTTCAGTTCTTCCTTAAGGGGCTAGGACAAAACAGCACCTCTGTCAATAACAACACAAAGATAGATAGTCTCGGATGCTACACTGTGCCTGTAAGTACCTCCAGGTGAATAATTCACCTGTTTTATTAAAGTTTTTTGTTATTGTTTGGGGTTTTTTTTATACCTGATTCTTTCTCTCATTTGTACAGAAGCCGAGAGCGGTCGTTTTTAACTACTATTCTTTGTTCCAGCGTTTTCTCATTATCTCGAAATAATTATCTCATTATCATTAGAAAACAGTGTTAAAAAACATATGACCATGACCACTCTTGGCTTCCATACATTTGCTTTATATTTTATTGCACTTTTTCTTCAGTACTACAATATTTACTTTCAAAATTTGTCTTAACAGTAATTTGTAATTCTTAAATTTAGTACATTTTTCAAGTTTGTGAATTATATGCTGACTAAGCTAGATCGAACAGTAGTTTTAAACATTTATAAATGTAAAAAAACAAAACAACAAAAACACCCTTTTAATCACATTTCTGCTAATGTATTCAGGAAATTAATTCCTTACACCTTCACATCTAAAAAAATGTTTTATACCAAAGTTCAACATTGACAGCTTCATTACAGGCTTTGAACTTCACACCTAACCTGTTCACACATATTTCCTCTCCCACATTCCTGTCTGCGAAAATATCCAGTATTACCTGTACTGCTGCCTGCTGGCCATGCTGGGAGTGATCGTTTTCATCAGGATATGTTTGTCTGTGAAGATGCTGCTGCTCACCCTGGCTGTGGTGGTTTACTTGGCCCTCTTCATCCATGTTTACGCTTCCAGGTCTCACTGCCTTGTTAACCTGACTTACGGTGACAAAAAGTGAGTAAAACTGCATTTATCAGTACATTTAAACATCAGGTGTTCAAAGTTTCTTTATTTTGGTTATTACAAATGAACAGCAGACTCAGGGGAAATATTTGGGGGCATTGATGCACAAAAAGAATAAAAAAACTAAAATCATGTGAGCCTGATAAACACATAAATGAGCTTGAACTGGTTGAATTGATTAAAGAGTTACTCAAGTGCAAATAAATGCTTTAAGCTCATTGTGTTTTTGGACCATTTTGAATTTTAGAAATTGATCTTTTAAATACTTAACAGAATTTTAAGACATTTACTTTAGTACTGTAGTACTTTTTTTTTTGCATTATCAAAAGTTACATTTTGGGTTACAATGGAGCATCATCTTCATTATCTATCTGCCTGTTTTCTCAATAAATAATTTTGTCTTTAAAGTGTTTTTTTTTGGGAGGGGGGGCTCTAGTGGCCTTTATATATGACAGTTGCTTTGACAAGAAAGGGATCAGAGAGCAGGGAATGACACGCAGCAAAGGGTCCCAGGCTGGTGGTCGAACCTGGACCAGCTGCAAGCGAGGAACTAGCCTTCACACATGGGGCGGGAGCCCAAGCCACGCACCGCCCCAACAGATGTTTTTTTTAAATGTATTGCTTGTAAGGATGTCCTGATCAAGAGTTTTGTCTCGAATACGGATCCAAATGATTTATGATTGCATAATAGCTGACACATGGTCATTGTCCCATACTCACATATTTGCTTCAGCAAGATGCAATCCATAGGCTAGAAGTACATCACAGCCTTTTAAACATTTTTAAACAAAAACAACAATATGAAAGCTTATCCAATTCGGGGTCGCATTGTAAAGCAAAATACTATCGGTAATACAGGTTGTGTTACTTTGCAGAAGAAGCACAGACATGTCTTAAACGTGTTATAGAAGTTTCTTTTGATAATTTTTGCAATATTCCATGAAATTTGGTTCACTGTCCCATAAGGTATGATTTATAAAAAGCTTTAATATATATATTATTATGCATCAGCTGTATAAGTAACAGGACTTAAAAATGATCAGCCAATCATTTCTGCTTCATCACGTGTTTCATTTGACTATTGGCCCGTCACAATAGTTGCTAATAGCTAACGTTGTGTTAAAGGCGTGGCCAGGGAGGGAACTGTGACTCAAGTAGGCTGGTCTTGTGCATGTGCTTTATTCAAAAGTCGCTAACAGTCTCTGCTTTCTGAATTTTCACAAACATCTTCTATACCACCTTTAAAACAGAAAAAGCTTAAAAACTAAATGGTAATTCTTCAATAATGAGACTGAACGCAGCATCTAAAACATGTTACCATGTCATCTGACTCCCATTATCCCATAATGGGACTTTTTCCTACTGATCATTTTGTATTGGTGAGCTATAATTGTTTTATTGAGAAATCGCTTTAATAATGCTCATCTGTATTGACTTGCTTAGAGTTTTGTGCCAATTACCTGACACTTGACGCTGCTGTCAAAGCTGACGAGAAAAAATTATCAGTTGTTGAGATATATTCAATGACCTCAGTACTGATCAATGAAAATTGAGATCCTGATCCAGTAGTTGATATGAAATCCCTTATTGTTTATCTTGCAAAACCCCAAAGATTATCAGGTTACGGTCAAGGTTTTATATACAGCTTTAGAAGTTTACCAGCTGTATATTGTTTAGCAGAAACATTGAAAACATCTACATGCTGTTAGAAATTCCAACCCATTTTCTAGTCTGATAACTCTAATTCTGACTTTGCTACATTTAGTCATTACATGTGCATGAATAAATTTGATGTAACACAAATACAGATTAAATTTGCTAAGTCATAACATTGGCACTTCAAATGATATAGTAATTATATTTAGATACATAAATGATATGAAAAGCTTGATATTAAAAGCAGAGTAATGAAAATGGAAACAGCATCAATATATAAGTAAATGGTCAGTTAATTAAATTGAAAGTATAAAATGTGTTTTGTTATCATTGGTTACTTTCTGTTTGATTAATAAATAACTGGTTGAGAAATAAATAAAGATTTTTTACCTGTCCCCACTCTTTCTACTTACCCACATAGACTGCTCTCCAGTCATCACACGGTCTGTCTTGCATAAGCAAGGTGTTGTGTTACCTTCCTTTTGTCTGCCAATTGCAGTCCAGATTGTGAATCCTTGTCTGGAGTTTCAAATCACAATGTTTTATTCAGCAGCTTTGTATAGATTGTGGCCCTTCTCAGGGGACAGGCCCTACTTAGATACAAAACACTCTTGTTTGAAGAACTATATATTGGAAGTCACTTAGCAGTTTAGTACTTGCTCAGCACTGGAATCACTTTTTAATATGAGAATGTACATGATTTTCTCTACAGGCCTGGTGTGCTGAAGGACCCTCAAATTATGTCTGGGATTTGGCTGGTCATCTTTTACATTGTATGCCTCATACTGGCCAGACAGGCATGTGTCTTATCTTACGTGATTACACAAAATCAATGAAATGTAATTTCCGTGTATAACAAACAAATTTTGTTGTTGCATATGAAAACAATTTTTTCTTTGTCTTCATCGCAGGATGAGCTGAGCTGTCGTGTAGATTTCCTTTTACAGCGATGCTTCCAGACAGAAAGAGAGGAGATGGAAACCATGGAGAACGTTAACAAGCTCCTACTGCAGAATGTCCTGCCACTTCATGTGGCCTCTTTCTTCATGGGCAAAGCTGTTCGCAATCAAGTAAATAAAACAAGAAAAGCAAAGATTGCACATCAACTAGTTATGACTTATCATTTTCTGTTTTTTAGAGTTTTGCAGATAAAAAACAAACACTTTTTTTCTCTTGGAAATTACTACAGAACATAGTGTCACCTTCTTTTTGAGACAGCTTGTTTCTCTTAAAGACCCACTCTGATCCTTCCTCCTACTTGTTATAAGGCATTCTGCTGGTCTTCAAGTTGTGAATAGAAAGTATTTTGCCGAAATCACAAAACCTGTGCCGTACTTCAGGGCTCTGATTTTGCAGAGCGCCAGTAGCTTATTAGAAATTTACGTCTGAGTTGTGGGCGGAGACAGTGCTGATCAGTGCGCTCACCAGTTGGAGCCAAAGACACCTCCCCACCCCCTCTTCACCCCACTTCGCTCACTGAGAGCCGGCTCTTCCAGCTAGCTTGAAGCCCCTAAATCTAAACATAATACAGTAAATGCGTTACATGCACTGGCTGAATATGCAAATTATGAGATGGTTAAAAGCTGCCTCGAAACCTAAACTCTCTCCTGGTTTGGATTTTGAGTATCAGATGAGGACAACGCAACCAAAGCTGTCTCTTTTTCATAAAAAAGATTGAGGGATAGTGCGCTCTCTCATGTAAATTAGCCATGTGGACAGAGGCAACAATGACTACTAAGGGGATCAGATTACAGATCTGTCTCCAAAAGGAGAATCTGACAGTCTGTGTTCTCCCAACTCTAGTAATGTCAATTAAAAAAAACAGTAAAAAGTTACAAATTTAGTCTGTATGCTTCGATTTCAGCGCAACTTTCGGAGCACTATGCACAATGACATGCAACGTCTTGTGTGTGTATATGACTGCTGCTGAGTAAAATTTAGCACGAAACACAACTTCACTGTTTGCTTTTGGGTTTTTTCAACCCCCTGTGAAAACGCAAATCTCCATTGCTTTAACACAGCTAAAGTTAGGTTAAGTTAGTAGAGAGTTGCCACAGCGTACAGCATTGACGTTGTTGCTCCATAGATAGCTGATGTAATGTAAGCTAATGTTAACAAGCAGGCTCGGTTGAGTTATTAGCTCCTGACAGGAAAAAATAGAACAACCGGTAAAGATGAAGGCTGTCTACATGATGGGGTCGTGATTGAAGGCACCGTATCCGGCTTCATATTTAACTAGCTGATGAATCCCTTTTTTTTCTGCTGCCAGCTGGTGAAACAGTCCTCTTTCTCATGTTGACCGCAAACCAATGTGTGGTTTGTTCTTTTGCTGCGACCAAGAAACTTTATCCATTGCTCTCTCACAGCAGTGTTTCAGTAGATTATGAAAACTAATGTTGTATCGTTCTTAGCATTGTAACCCGCTACAGCACAAAGCTGTTGATCCACCACTGTCTTCTCTGCTCATCAGAGTCTGAGCGAGCAGAATGGGGCAAGAGCTTGTGGCCCGCCCAGTGGTGTTGCTACATTACAAATCCAGTCCATCTGAGCCTGCTTTTTAGTGTCTGCTACTGATTCACAGTGATTTGAATGCAGAAATACTCAGACATGCAATTTTGAGCTTAGATTTATCAATCAGTCAATTATATCATTAAGATATGTCCTATAGCATTAGGAAAATACCACATGAACGTGTGAACAACATGAAAAACATAATATTTTAATCTGAGTGAGTCTTTAGCAGTTCTCTCTAATTGGTCAGTAAATTGGTGAAAAATGGCAAAACTTAAGACAACTTTTCATTTATTTATTTATTTTTGCGTCCTTAGGATTTCTAAAATTGTTATAAGACAGGCTTTGAGCAAATGTGTTTCATAATGAAAGCATTAAGAAAAAGGAAAAAAAAATGGATATGTTTCAGTCAATCTGGGATAAAATACCTCCTTTTAACTAACTATTATAACACACTTAAAGAAAGGAAGCCCAAAAAGCAAAATATGACAGCGTTAATCTTGATCTAGTGCATTTACATGCCCGCTTTGAGCATGTATAGAAGCTATTAGGGCTTTGACATGTCTGCTGTGTCAAAGTTGTTTTGACAAGTCATGTAAATAGTAAGGGTGTCCCCAACTAAGAATTTTCAGTCAAATCTGATTCGTCAGATCTTGCCTTTCTTCGACGAATCGTCGAGTCATGTTGTTTACCCCTCATTATAATGTTATCTCCGTCTTTTTCCACTCCAGAGAAAAGAGCTTAAAATACCCCATTAAACAAATCTTTTTCTTCAATTCGCATAAAATAACAATAATAGGACAGTCTCCATTAATCTATTTTTTTTATCACACTCATTAAGCTGATTTAAAAGTGTGCAACCCCATGACTGACCTTGTCACGTTATATGCTCATTTAAAATGTAGAAGGTGCATATCTTGTAAAAAAGAAAGGGAAAAACAGGCTAAACCCCTTTTTTTCAATTGTTTTCTTTCTTCTTTTTTTTTGGCTTAACAATTTAAAGTCGGGGAAGAAAAAGGGCGCAACAACATGTACCTTCTCCGCCACGCACGGCACAAATGTAAAAAATATAAAGTAGAACTCCAATAGAATAAGTTTGCCTGAATAAATAAAGTAATTATACAATGACAAAAATAAGCTACAATAACAAGATAAAAATAATATCCAAGTAGAAGGGACGCGCTCCTCGCTTTGTTTACAATAAAGTCGGCGTTGGGAAATCTCCTTTCAGATGGCGGAGGGGATGTGATGTAATCTATTGCAGCCTGGGCCCTCCTTTCCTTTTTCAAATGCTCCTACACATTTTAAGTTTTTTTAGTGACATTATGAGCGAATAAGTTGCTGTAAAGTTGAAATCACTGGCAAAATGCTGCTCTGGTGGTCCTGTAGAATGCTCACCTCAGTTTGATTGGATCCTGCAACTGTAGGGGGCCTAGGTGATTTATTCAGGGGTAATAAAGATACTGATTATGTGCACACATCATTTTCAAAATTAAACAGAATTATTTATAGGCATCTAATACATTATATCACCATTTATTTGAAGAACACATAAAATCTCTGTAAAATAAGATGGTCAGCACCTCCCTGTTGCCAGAATAGTACAATCTTGTTTGTTTCGTAACCTCATTTTGCAACGATTCGACTGCGACATTAGCAATCGAATCAGTCCTCCGAATCGAATCGTTCATCAACTATTTGAGGTCACCCCTAGTAAATAGACTTTTGATTATGAAGATTCCTGTATGTCTCAATTTGGATAAAAAAAATTGTCTTGCAAAAAGATTCAGGAAAGTACAGTAACAACATTTACTAATACTTGTTGTAACATCTACATGCCTGATTTAATGGACATAATTCATGATTTTTCAATGGAATATGTTTAAAAGCATTTATCTCATATGTGGATCAAGAAGAGTTTTGAGTGTTTAATGTTGGCATAGGTTTGACTTGAGATGAAACAGTGGAGTTACCATATTTATTTCACAAATTTCTTTTTCAGGACCTGTACAGTCAGTCGTATGAATGCGTCTGTGTGATGTTCGCATCAGTGCCTCAGTTCAAAGAGTTTTATAGTGAGAGCAGCGCCAACAGGGACGGGCTTGAGTGTTTGCGCTTCCTCAATGAAATCATAGCTGACTTCGATGAGGTAGGAGGAAGTAACCAGATATTATTTGACCTATAGATTCAAGAGGTCGGCTTGTTAGCATGTCTAAATTCAGTCTCCTTCTCCTTTATTTCTCTCTTACTATTATGTGTCTTTTACACAGCTACTGTCTAAGCCCAAATTCTCCTCAGTAGAGAAGATTAAGACTATTGGCAGCACTTACATGGCTGCTGCAGGACTGAGACACTCACCTCCGGGAGATGATAGAAAGGTTTGTGCTCTTCAACTTGATTCTGAAACACTAATAGTAAAGTAACCTCCCTAACTATCCTGACCTTTGGCTCCCCCTGCAGAAATATGACTTGTCCTACAGCCATGTGCGTTCCATGGTGGAGTTTGCCATCGCTCTAATGGGCAAACTGGAGCTCATCAACACACACTCTTTTAACAGCTTCAAACTCAGGATTGGTAAGTCTGTTTGAGTCTAATACTAATAAGAGAGTATAGTGCTTACATTATAATGACTAGCATCGTTTGATATTGCAGCTTTATCACCAAGATTATGTCAATTTATCAGTGCATTATTTCTTTATAAACAATATCCCAATACTTAAAAAGTGATAGAAAACACTTGAGGCAATTCAATGAGTTAATGTAAATATTTAAAGTGTAAATAAACATTTGATACTTCTTCTGTATTGTCAATCTATAGGAATAAATCACGGCCCAGTGATTGCAGGAGTCATCGGAGCCCATAAACCTCAGTATGACATCTGGGGGAATTCTGTTAATGTGGCCAGTAGGATGGACAGCACAGGGGTCCTGGACAAGATACAGGTCAGAAAAACAATCAGAAGACATGTAGAAATAAAGACGTGTAAAACATTGTGTTAGATAAAATATGGACTTATAGAATTATTTGTAAATATCACTCAAAATATTAACAACAACAAAAAAAATTAAAGTTAGAAAATTTTGCTTCTTAATCACAAGATTTTTGCTTCTGTAATTGGGCAGTTTCGCCCTCATAGTTTCACAAATTACAGTATGGCTACATCACTTTTTTTTTCTTTTTTCATTCTGGTTTCCGTCTGTTAGTGCTGAAGTTAGTTTTTGAACCAGTCACCACAGAGGGGAAGATGAGTGGTTGTCAAAGAATGATATGCCAAAGCTGTAAATAAAAGTTGTAAGCTCTGACATAAAAACCTTACTCTGCCTCATTGTTTTACTGTATTCTCAGGTGACGGAGGAGACAGCCCAGATGATTCAGAGCTTCGGTTATGGCGTCACGCTCAGGGGAGTTGTCAACGTGAAGGGCAAAGGGGAGCTCACAACCTACTTTGTTAACACGGATCAATCATCTCCTCAGTTTTGATCAGACTCTTACTGACTGATTTTGAACATTAACCAGTCAGTCTCTAAACTAAACCCACACTACGTGACTCACCCTGTTTTTCCCACCGAAAGAAACAGTGAGTGGCTAGGACCAAAATCAGAAAACCATTGTGTGTTCAACCAAGATGCAAGTCATTACAGACACCTACTTTGACTGAACACTAAAATGGATCAATACTTGTTTATCATTCATCTTCAAAGTGGCTGCCTTTATCTTTTGGATGAGACACTAAATAAAATCCTGACTGTTGAAAAAAATATGCGGGACTACATCTGACAACTAAAAGCAGGACGTTTTCTTCTCTGTTCAATGGCCAACTATTTGCCTAACCTACTTGTACTGCATTATTCTGTATGCATGTAATCTCAAATATGCTATTTTGGTACTCTTCCCGTAGCTGAGACACGTCTATTTACAATAATAAAACAATAATAATGTTTATTCACTGGAAACTATGAAGATCATTGTTGTTTTTGAAGAATGCTTTGGAAAGTAGTCCACATCCTAGATATGAAACACTAGCTTCTTCAAAGGGCCTTGATCTTAAGTAGTTATCTGAATGAAAAGCACTTACTGGGTTTTATTTTAAGTTATTCATATTTTTATTTCCAAGTTGCAAAGAAGTCTCTTTGTTTTAGTTTAGATTTTTCTTAAAATGTCCAATTATGGTACTGGTAATATAATGAAAAAATGGGGAAAAGAGATTTTTCACTCCAAACATTTTGACTTGTCAGAGTATTGCTAATAAGATTAATAGTTTTGTCCAAATTTCTCCTGAACTTGAAATAACTTTATATTTTCCATCATTCAACTGGTCTTTCAAGTTTATGACTATCTTTGCATTTATTGTAAAATCTTGATTTAAAAAAAAAACAAAAAAACATGTTTAGCCTCAACTGATTCAAATAAACCCCCTTAGAAATATGAATCCAAGAGTGCTTGAAGCTTAGAAGTTTGGATACTGTTCTGCTCACTTTGGTGCCAGGGTCACTGTGAACATGTTGATCTATACAAATTGTTGATGTAAATTGAATATAAATTGTTCATCTTTTATTACAGTATGGCTCACACTGACCTTAATTATATTGTAATACATCTCTGTACATGTGTAATTATCCCTTGAAAACGTGGAAGATAAACATTGCATTTTCTAAGTTGTTAGCTGTTCATATGACGTCTGCAGTGCACTATGGCCAATTTTTATTGTGTACTAGACTAAAGAATTTCTCCTCTTTAATGTATTTCTATGAGGGATGATGAGAACTGTGAAAGGAAAAGTATGTTAACTAAAGGGAAATATTTTTCTATTCTATTTATAAACTAATAAAAAAAATACAACCTTTTGTGTGAATGTTTGTTTCACAAGTGTATAAACCATTGACTGATTATAGAGCTATCAACTCAACCGGTGGAATTTCCCCGTGTTGGAAACGCCCATATGTGCTTTGATTGGTCCAGAATCCAAAATAAACTTCTCGCATGCTATTGGCGCAGCGGCTGTCAATCAAACTGCTTCCTGCTTCATGAGGCTGTTTGCGTTTGTTATTGAGCTGAGTATTTAAATGTGAGAGGAAATGTTGACGGTCGAAGTTGGTAAAGTTGGTGAGTTCTTTATTAAAAATGTCCAATTATTAGCCAAGTTAAGTGCCTGATTTTCCAGTATGAAATGTTTTATAGATTTAACTATAGCTGTTTTTGTTTTTTTAGTCAACAGTAAAACATAAACGAAGAAAGTTTAACGGGAAGATTACTCGTCTGTCTTTACCTGAAGTTATCGTCACTTGAGATGAACGAAATAATTTAGTCCTCTTCCTCTCAATCTAATCAACATTTATTTATTTTATTATTTTGTAGAGAAAGAAGGGCTTAATTCCACCGTGAAACGGTTACATCAGAAGACACGTCCAAGATGTCAGGGGCTCATGAGCAGAACAGGAAGCGCCGTCCCCCTAAAATGTTCATGATCTCGACCGACCTGCAGGTTCAGGATCACCTGGAAGGTACCATTCGGCTGCAGCGGGGGTTCATCTGCCAGGAGCAGGACTTGGAAAAGAGCAGAGGGGACTACCTCTGGGTTAAAGTATTCACAAACTCTTTTATATTTACTCCAGCACATTCACCACATAGACAACGATACTCAGAAGAATGATAATTGTGTTCATTGATAACAATTAATTAAATATACCATTTTCTTTTAATCAACAGACAGTAAACTCCACTCTTATTAAACTCAATTTATCATAATTAGAACAATCCTGATATTGTATCCATCGGTTTTTGTAAAAACTGCATTAGATCTATGATAATGAGCAGATTAACGTTTGATGATATGAAAGATAAATTAATGTTTCAATGTTTGGGTGGTCCATTCCTTTGGCTCACTCATTGTGTCATGGTAGCAGTTCAGATTATCCCCAATGAGCTGTTAAGTG
>JAPMNP010653768.1:5937-16274 GCA_029874935.1 Atherina boyeri | reverse complement strand
TTTTAATATCTTATGACTGGAAGTCCTCCCCTGACTACATGGTCATGTTTCCCTGAATGCCTTCACTGGCTTTCCAATTACAGTACAGAAAAAAACAGGAGATGGGAACAAAAGAGTGTAATGGAAGCCTACAGAGCTACGGGTGTATGTGTGGGTGAAGATACGGTGTACTGTAGGTGTGTGTCTAGGCTGTGAAGTTGGTGCTATTTCTGTGGGATTTTTCTCTCCAGAAGGTACAGTATTTATAAGCTATACTGTACAAAACAGTGATGTAAATCCTTCCGAGTGATATTTCATTGGACGAAATGATTATTGTGATGATTGAAAATATTTTTTTACATTTTTTTCACAATGTCATGGTCCAAAGTTTCTGGGAATTCTATGAGCACAGAGCAATTCTTCCCTGCTCTTTTTATTTTGCCCAACACAGTGAAATAATCTCTATAAATAAATATTCAGCAGGCATTCAGTGTGTGTGATGAAGCGTATGGAGCTGACTGACATTGTGCAGCTAGAGCGCTCTGTTCAATTTCTTCTGATTCAATCATAATAGGTTTTATTCATGTGCACATTTAAGTGTTAGGGAAACACTGACACAGGATTTGACCCCTGTCCTGCCGATAGTTCCCACAGGAACTGAGAGGAATGTGGTAGATGGAAATTAAGATGCTGTCTGCCGACCTCAGCAGCTTCCTCTCCTCATGGTGCCTTTGAGAGCGGAGAATTATTTCCATCTATCATGCATAACTTTTGCATGATAACATAACCAGCTAGTTTTACATTATGTATTGTGAGCCAAGTGGTCATATGGTGGCTTATAGCCACAAAGAAGACAGCCAGCAACTTTCTGTCTATTTGTTTCCATTTCCGTGTGTGTTGTTTGCATTTTTTTGCGTTCCTGTGAAGAGGAACCTTTTAATCTGCCCAACACATGCTGGTGCTTTTCAGAAAAAGGCTTTTACTTTCTACTTCATCATGGGCTCTACTAATCCAATTGGCTATGGCCAGAAAGGAGCAGAAACGTGTCTCTGTGTTATCTTATATGGCTTTGAGCTCTGAACTTCAGCGATTTTTAACTTTTTACTTTCATCTACCCTGTGATAGTGTTAGTTTCAAATAATCCCTGAAATGATCCCCAAAGGGGTCTGAGCACAAAATGGGAGCAGGGAAGCAAAAAATATCTGAAACTTTTGTTTAATTGTTTGTTTTTTTATTATCATTATGAAATATTTTGTGAAGATACAAAAAGCCATCAATATGCCGAAAAAGTAATACTCTGTGTTTGTTTAGGATGCAGTGTAAAAAGTCACCGAAGATGCAAGCAATATCATCTCACACACTTAAAATGAATGACTCAGGAACACTTAACTTATAAATATTCAGTCAACGTTTGCTCCCCATAGGAATCTATGAGGACTATCAATATGATGGATTAGTCTTTGCCTTCTGGAGGAAAAAAAATAATTACTCAGAGCAATAATTACACCAGGCCTATGCTGGATTGCTCTCAACTGGTTGATAAGATTTCATTGTCAAAAAGATGAAGAGAATTACATAAAACTTGAAGCAGAACTTCACAGGTCATCTCTGTTTTCTGCCTTTATCACTTCATAAAAACTGGGCCTGATACATTAACAATTCATACAGACAAAAACATTCATAGGCCTTTTCCTACACACACACTGGTATTTATGAAGGAAGACTGTGCCGAGACAATGTGTGCATGTTCTTCAGACCACATGTCAGATTTTTAGAGCAATTCAACACTGATTTGATGAAGTGGCAAATACAAAAAAGATCGCAGTATAGAAGGTTGATGTTTCTTTCTGACATTGTTCTAATTAAAGGTATGGCGGAGGATTTTCTCGAAAGAACTGCCCTCTCCACTTTTTGAAAAGATTCAAATGCGCAATACCCCCTGCCCCTGAGAGGGAAAAATGTTATCTTTGTGCACGTTCTGTTTACACATTGCTTTTGGCAAGGGGGGGGGTCTGGGATGCAAAGATAAGACGGCCGCTTGGATGCAAATTACAAAAAAATAAATAAAGGTATATTCCCTGGAAAGTAACAATATAGACGTAGATAACTTCTTCTAGCATTAACCTGAAATGCATTTCTCCAAATAGCATGCCGAACTTTAGCCTACTTGTCGAGTAGAAACGTCTGAGGCATCAGTGGGGAGTCCAACCTGAGCTTTCAGCGCATGCCATCATGGGAAAGAATCTCCTAAAAACACTCTGGTCTTGTTTCTCTCTTCTGAGGCCTTTCTCTTCTCCTACACTTCCAGACACTTTCTCTTGATACTCTCAGCCATCATCAAAGGACCCGGTGAGAACCGCAAGAATGAATGAAGGCATACATTAGCGCACCACATGTAAACACCTGAAAGTGCGGATGTGCAGGAAGTGCGCATGTCCAGAAAGCGCACGTACGACGGCCTGACGTAAAAGTATCACCAAAATAATTGACAATTAGGAGGACCAATAGTTTAGATGATCCACCCGGAAGAAAAAGATCCTCCGCCATACCTTTAATATTTCTAATTTACACTTGTTCGATTGATTCTGCATCATAGTTGACTCCAGACATCATTCTGATTTTCTGGCACATGATTGGCTCATGCACTACTTCAGGCCTTTTTAAGAAAGAGTTAGCATGCAATAACCCATCTTTACATCTGCGTGTCCCTGATTATCTCCAAGCAGGGCCATACTGCACAGGCTATGAATTCATCCACTGCAGATGAGGAAAGAAATGCAAGTCCTTCACCTGTAGACCTTATTCTGTCTATATGGGAGCTTTTGTGTGTTTTTATCTATTGTTGCAGAAATCCAGTCATTTTTGTTTTGTTTCTGCAGGGTTCATTGCTCTGAACTTACATTGTAAATTACATCGATGTGATACATATTTAAATAAATAATTTAAATAGTTAAATTACTGCTTTCATTGTCATGTCTATTTAATTGTGGCGCAAGTAACATTTCTTTACACAAATAATTAATTATGTGCTAGCATCCAGTCAGTGCTAAAGATAGGAGCGGAAATATCATTTATTTATGTGTGCATTTTGTTTCAAGATTGTTTAAATTCCAAATAGTATACATATGGATTTATACATTTAGGATCATAAGATTATGTATGCACTTTTTGCCTTTGTGCTGACTCACTGATCTCATTAAGAGATTGCACTCTAGTTTTTTCTTTTTTATTGCACATTTAAATTACACAAAACACGTCATATGCAGCCTTTACCTCCCCAAAGGTCGACGCTTCACGTTACTGCCCTGGGCCAAATGTTACAAGCACAAATCACCCTTCCAGTGATTAGTGCTGATTCTCGTGCGGCACCGTTTAATTTGGTCAAAGTTGTCAACAGGCAATTAAAGCTGTTAGATAAACGTGTGAAAATGTGAGCAATTTCTCAGCGCCCTGCCACATCATCACATCCACTGAGAGTCCATTCCTCAGGTGAGCTGTTGGATTGTTGTGCATGTTAATGGTCACCCTACCAGTATTTTAATGCAGTCCACTAACACATACTCAGAGTTCTGTTTATGCTGATGTGTTTACAACAACAAACTTCACAGTTTAACGAGGTCTCTAATGGTGGAAAAAGCTTTTTGATTATGACTTTTCTACTGGGGTTGCAGCACTTAGGACCTGCATGCAAGTTCACTGCATGGTGTAGATAACCCCGTAGCCACAGTGAAGAGACTAGCAGTGCTCAAGTAATTAATTCATCAGTGAGTGACAGTTAAGCTGTGGGGCAGAAGCTCGCCCGTCGTTAATGAACAGTTCGGAGTTGATTTATGTGGAAGTCCAGAAACTGTGTGCTTATCTCTGTGTTTTTCTGTCAACATTGTTTCATTTTAGCTGACATGCATGCATGCATGTGTGTTCATATATAATGCAGACGCTACAGCTGCCTGTAGCAATGCTTTTATTTATATTCTTTAGGTCTTTGGAGTCTCCCTAAAGTTGTTTCATAGTGAGGAGATCCATCAGCTCGGCAGAGGAGAAACAACAGAGGAGCAGAGGTCAATTGAGAGCGAGGTGCACATCAGAGGAAACAATGGCTGCTGAATTATTGAGTCCTTCCTGTCCCATCAGCTATTTGTCCCTGGCCTAATGGGTTTCTTCTCTAAAAAGCAGTGTGTGTGAGAGACGGGAAGGAATTTACTTTCCTCTGTTTTCTGAGGGGAAAGAAACAACTTCAAAACTGGGCGTTCTGCCTCAAGACAGGAGTCTGGTGTTGTTTAAAATTCTACATTAACTTTTACTTTTACTTTAGGTTATCACATTGCTTTAATGGATTCATTTTTGACGGCATTATTTACTCAGAATAACATCAAACTGGTCTGAAACAGATCAATTATACATACAGCAAAAATGACATCACATGCGAAGTCTTTTTTGTGCGTGGGGATAACGGAGGAGGTGTCTGAAAGTGCACACTCACATATTCACAAAATATATTGAGAAAGTTGAACTGACGACCAGCTGTCTGACTGTTAGTGTCTGAAACTGTAAGAGGAATCTGTCTTCCAGCTCTCTTCGATTAATCCACTCTTCCCCCGGGCTGCTTGGATTCGGCTCTCATCACACTTCATTGGTCAATATGAATTCAGCACACGCAAACATGCACACATGCACCCACACATGCACGCACACACGCACACAGAAATTTGTCCAGTCACAAGGGCACAAAGTTGGTGGAAACACAAGCCCGTGTACACACACATACACATACACACTTTGGGTTTTAACACTTTTCCTGAGCTTGTGTGCTCCTGTGGGCTTTATTGGGTGGGCCGGCATCCAGCTATGAGTTCTGGAATCTGGTCTGTCAGCTGGCAGTCAGGACTCTGCAGGTGTCTCCTCAGCACAAAAGTGAAGTCAAGGGCCAATAAACAACAGCAGCAGGAAAACCCAGAGTCAAATCAATAGTGAGACCATGTTGTCTCCCCGCGCTGGCTTCAGAATCTTCTTAATCGCATAAAAACTTCCCTGCTTCTCGCCCACGGCGATGTATTCACATGCACCCCCGCCTCAACAACATGAAAGTGGCACGCCGTGGGCTTACAGCCGTTGTCTCCCAGGGTCTATTTGGGCGTTATTGCTGTCAGGTCATTTGAATCAACACATAGAAAAACAGCCTTTTTTCCCAGCGCTCCTCTTTTCTAAGTGTTAACTGTTCATTTAATTTGCTGAACCAATAATTCTTCGTCTGGTTTCATGCCGTGTTTTGAAATAGTAAATGCTGATGTTGAAAATGAGTGATAAGCACTCATCCAAACACGGCATATTACAAATGAAATCAGACAGAGCTGTGAATGGCTCACAGTGAGCTGGATGAACTCCGAATACAATATGTGGTTAGTGAACTGATGCTGGTGAAAGGAGATATTTTAGCTGTGCCGTTTGTGTTCCTGTGGAACAAAGAATATGATCGGACCCATTCCACATTAACCAAGATCCACTGAGCTGAATATTTTGTGCTGTAAGTCAGCGGCTTTCAGTAAGTCATGGAATGTTATAAAACAACACACACAATCATCCAGCATTTAAAGGGCCAACTAAAATTTTTAAAGCCCAAAGTAGTGAACAGAATAAAATGAGTATCAGATTGCAGGAATTCCTTTCAGTTTGTGAGAGTAATGGTTTCTTTATTTTGAGAGATTTTTATCTTTTCTTGCACGCCCTTCAAAGCTGCCATGGCTTCAGAACCACTTTAAATTTGTTCCTAGCTTAATAATCAAGATATAACATTACACTGAAGTTATTCTCCACCATGAACTTGGTTTACAGTTGTTTATATGAACCCAGGTTAAAAAGGATGCACTGGAATCCAAATATAGTTTTTCTTTGTGGGGACTTGGTTTCCCTTCTTTTGTTTATTTCCAGGGCGGACTATTTATGGCTTGACAAAGAGTAAAAACAAAGTGGGCTTGAAGTACATTTAACAAAGCCACTTAAAGGCCAAAAAGTTCGATCTTAGTGCACAAATATGGCACAGAGACCCCAAAAACAAAAAAGGAAACAGTCAATGCACAAATACAGGAAGATGTAGAAATTTGGCAGTGCAATGCGGCAGTGGCACCTGAATGGACAAACAGAAACAACAGTCACCACACTGCCTCTAAACATTGCTATACAGTCTCTGTGCAAAATACATGCGATCACAAAGCTTTTTTTCATACCAAAATATAGCAGTATACAAGAAGTTTCCTACCTAGCTCATGTGACAACCTGTTCTCGTCCATTACCATCGACACTCACACGTACAACAATAACACGAAATATGGATTTCATTCATTTAGACTAAACTCAATTATCGTGTGACAGTATTTTGCTAAATATTTCTTAAATAGCTATCAACTATTTTTCATCACCGCTAACACGCGCAGTCATTACCCCCTCCAGGAAGTGCCTTCTGTTTTACTTCCTGTAGTTATTTTCCCAAGCGCACCCTTCAACATGGATACCACCGCCATCAAGATGGCAACACACCGCCTGCCGTTCAAAAGCAGTATAAACTACTGGACTGGTCTTACCAGGAATATTAAACAAAGTGAATCTCAGAAATTATTTCTTCAGAAAATATTTAGTGTTTGTTCTTTTTACCACCTGGTTACATATAAGATGCAGCAAACAGTGTGTCTACTTCAGTCTGCAGCGAGGCCCTTAAACACAACAACACAGGTGGGTAGTGGGAATTCTGACACTGCTTCAAACAATGGCAACTGAAAACAAAACTTCCTGGATGTGTTTCTGGAGCCTACACAAGCTGGCTATTGTGTTAGCATTATTAGCAAGCCTGATGCAATTACTTGCTGTTAGTTTCCATTTTTGTTTCACAGAGACATTTCTATTGAGCAAAGCACTCTGAACATTCACATGAAGCAGACCAATTACAGTTATGTTCATCAACGCAATGTTCAGTTGCATTTCTGAGTGGTTGCTACGTCTTATGCTAATATGTAAGGAGGTTATGATGTAACCTCTGTCCATCTTTTGTTCAAGCAAAAATTAAGCTTAAAAATGTTGTATCACAGTGGAAGATATTTCTACAACCTTCTCACTCCCTCTTAGTTTTATATTTTAGCATTAATATTTTGTTGGTTTTACTGTAGCTGTAATTATATGTTTCCTATCAGTTACTGAATACACTCTCTTGACCATACTGCATGCATACACATACACCCCTGACTTCAAAGAAGCTTGCTGTCCACAGCAATCAGTAGATGAGGAGATCATGGACAAATATATATGTCTACCCAGTAAAAAAAAAACAGCACAGGCTGGCAGTATTAAATCCTCTGATTGGTATAGCTCTTCAAGATGGCAGCCCGAGCAGTCAGAAGTCAGTCTTAGCCTAAAGCACAGTCATATTGAAACAGTCAGTCAAGAACAGTCACTCTGAATGTAAATACAGAAAAACAATGAATAATACATTGGCATATGTTGTTGGATCACAAACATATTCATTATACATAGCCGTAGCAGCATTGTGTCCTGCCCGTCTCATGATAGCTTTGATTGATTCTTTGTGACAGAATAGAAAAGGGCTCAACTCAATTTCTAGGCTGCGCGTACAACGCTGGTTTAAATGTGGGCACTCGAGATTTAGCCGGTGTTGATCTTATATTTATCAGTAAGCAAATGTCTTGTGAATGTCGTTTTAATTGAGGAATATAAAGACAAGCTACTGTATCTCGTTTCCACAATGCTGCACATGGACCCTCAACTAGATGAACAAAGTGATTTGTTTTTCTTTTTAGCTCTACTAACCAGAACATATTCATTTCAAATACATTCATTTTGAGTAAATTTACTTTTAGACAGTTTTGGACCAGCATAGGCCTATATGGAAAATATATCATTTACTCTAAAACTGTATTTGCTGTTAAGTGAGTCTGACCAAGAGATTTAACTGAACATTTAATTAACAGTCATGTCTAAATTAAGACTGAAGGCTTGCGATTATGTAGTTTTTTTTCATTTATTTTAATCAAGATGCTTCGAATTAAAAAAAAGAAGCTGTTTTCCATTTTTTTCAGAAGCTTGCACCTTTTATCTGCACCTGCTCTGAGCATTTTAAATTAATACCCACTGGAAAGCCATGAAGGAGGATCAGCTCTGCTCTATCATATCTATCCTAGGCTGAATTCATTTTATATGTCAGCCAGACATAAATGATCACAACAAGAACAGAAATTCCCCATTGGAAGGAGAGAACTGTTAATTGCGAGCTTATTATGAGCCGCATAGTCTGATACTCACATGCTTTTTTGCCGAGGCACTCAATGCCCCAGTGTAAAGTACATATCATACTTAAATAGAAAATACAGCCAACTCTTAATTTACCTGGTTAGATGTTGTGATGGGGACGAGACCGCCCATGCCGAGTCCGAGTCAAGACCGAGTCTTTGAAGGGTCGAGACCGAGTCGAGACCGAGTCTTTAAGGAGTCGAGACCACTTCGAGACCGATCCAAAAAAAGAGCAGATTTTCATGATTTACTTACATTTAACATAACCCAAATATCATTTTCAGCTGTTAAAGTCATGAAGGGTAGAGTGGGGATTGTTGGCTATAGGAGCAGTCTAGCTGGCACACTTCTCTACCAAACCTTTTCTCAGAATAATATTTTACGCCTATGACATGATGTCAACTAGTGATGGGGACGAGACCGCCTATGCCGAGTCCAAGTCAAGACCGAATATTTGAAGGGTTGAGTCCGAGACGAGACAGAGTAAACAAAAAATGCTCTCGAGTCCGGTCTTGAGTCCGAGACCGGACTCGAGTACTACAACACTAGTTAGAGGCACTAATCACGATTAGGTGTCGTGTTGAATATATTTTTTATTTTTCACTAAGAGAACCTGGGAACTTTTAGATGTCTGTAAATTTCTTGAAGCCTTTTTAAAAAAAAATAGTTTTATATACAAAACACGCCAACAACATTGGATTAGTTTTTTGACAATACTAAATTAAATTATGGAATATGTTTTTAACATTTTTGCTTACTGAAAATTCAGTCATGATCCCATTCATATTCATTAATCACATGGATTATCCCATATCCCACTGATAGTTGTCACCATTTTTATTATTATTATTATTATTATTATTATTATTATTATTATTATTTATTATTTTTATTAAGATTACTCTTGTTCTGGGCTTGGGCGTACTATTTTACCATATGTTAATTTTTATAGACACTATTGTACACCTAAATAACAGCTCATTGACGTTATAGAATATTTTCAGGTGTTTCTATAACAAAGAAAAAAGAAATCCTGTTTTTTTTTTTCCGTAATTTCAGTCTGTAGCTATGTTAATTAAAATTAATCATTTGAGATTAAAATCACAAGTAAGAGTTACACATAAAACACTGCATTTTTAGTTACTAATGCTTTTCATTATATATATTTCACGTTTTACATGCACTATTTATAGGTGTGAAAATACTGTACAGTTATGAGCCAGGAACATCTAAGATGCCCACTCACAGAGTGGCGAGGAAAGAAAAAAAAGCATGGGAGCATCCCCTGTGTGGGATCTGTTTTACACATCATTTAACTGGGAAACTGTGTTTTCTCTTCTAACACATCTCAGCAGCCGTTAGTGAGAATTTGTCCCCACTTGCTCCACAAGTTTTGAAACGCCACTATCACATCCAAATGGCTAACCACGGTTATCACGGCTTGGGCTTGAGCAATTACAATCGCCCGTGTTCTTGTGAATATATGTCACATTAAATTTCCTCTGACAGCAAGGAAGAAGGAAAGTGAGGACAGGAATGGTGTAGGGATTAATGTTGAGCCCGGGAGCCCATTTCTTCAAGGCATTAGCTGCCTGGTGGAGCGCTGAGGGCCTGACAGGGAACCATGACACAGCATGTTGAGCCATTTGGGAGTGTTACAACTCAACACACACATTATCTTGGATCTTAGAGTGAGTGTGTGTGAGAAAGAGAGCGAGGGAGTGGAAGATACTACCCAGACACCGTTAATGATATTAGATAAAGATGGAGGAAATACTCCAGAAAAGCCTGAACCCCTAACCTCTACTGAAATAAGTTTGAGTATATCTGATGTGCTGTGGAGAGAAGTATTTTGCATCTCATCATTAATCTGTGGTGTTTATTTCAGTCCTAACAGGTGGGATTTTTTCCAGGATGTCAAATTCAAGGTTGTTTTGACCGTTGTAAATGAGTATAGTGGCCCAATACCTCACCAAGTCATTACATTTGGGTTTTCCTTAAAGGGACACACCACCATTTGGGAAAATATGCTCATTTACTACCTCTCCTTGAGTTAAACAATCGAG
>JAPMNP010653758.1:3739-15160 GCA_029874935.1 Atherina boyeri | reverse complement strand
TGCTGATATTTGATGAAATCTCCCAATCGGGGGGAAGTTGGAGGGTTCTAAAGTAAAGTATCCACAACTTCTGTGTATATTTTTGTTTACCTATTTTGGCTATTTTTAGCAATTTCTTACATAGGCTTCACATGATTGTAGAACCAGCTTCGGCCAGAATCTTACATATGGCTCCTTTAAAGCATTAACCAAAAAAAACCCCCCCAAAAAACACACTTACAACAAGATTATTTGTTATTTAGCCTTTATTAAATAATAATAATAACATTAAAAAAGAAATTTTTCTGTACAAAGTCTACAAACAACAGTTGAGTTTTCTGGCCAGTGCGGTAGGTGTGTCTTAATGTTTTGTTTATGAATAAGTTGTGCATAAGTAAGTGTGTATGGGTGTGTGTGTGTGTATATGCATCCATCGAGACAGAAAGAGGTAATACTACCTGGACTTCCAGAGGGAACGAGTCAAGCAGGAAACAGAGAGCACAGGTTCAAAATGAACATATCAGTGTGTGTGTGTGTGTGTGTGTGTGATGATGATGATGATGAACTCATTGATCACTGCTTAATGTCTGCATCTGTGTTTGTGTGTGAGTGATAAAAGTAGTCAGAGACATCAGTAGGGGCAGAGAAAGAGAGAAGAACACAATAAGAGAGCTCCAAGGCACTTGGAAAACAGTCCAAAGAAAACACAGTTAGATGGACAGAAAATTCTTTGTCTCTTTCTATTGTTCCCTTTTTCCATTTCTCCTTTTCTGACTATTGTTCAACACCTTCATAACAATCCCTTTATACTCTTCGTGTTTTTCATCAATGCTTGCTTGTGAATGTGGAAGAAGAGAGAGGGAGACAAAATGAAAGAACGGGGCCTCCAGGAAAAGATACAATTATCCAGAGTTTTTTTCTTTTTTTCCCCAACTTTCTCCTTTTTTTTTGCAATTTGCACCTCTGAAAACAATGTAATGACCAGGATACGTCATTCAAAGGGCAAAAGAGCGTCTGAAAGAGTCAACCTCATCCGTTGATGCTCCGCAGAGTGAAGCAGGAAGCATATAGAGAGAAAACAGAGAGAGGTCAGTGTCTGATCCTCCAGTGTATAGATGTCTGCTTTTTGTTTAGTCTCTGCTTACCATTCTTTGTCAATTTTGTGCGTCTCCCTCTCTCATTCTCCACTTGTACTTTTTGTTTAACTTACAAGGTTTCATGAAATAGCCCATGAATAGCAAGCCAAGTCATGTTGAATGCTATCAAAAACATTTTTGTATCATTGTCATTTTACACCTTGACCTTTTACCCTAGTCCTAACCATTTTGGGAGTCATTCAACACCGTAAAAATTGGAAATCTTAATCATTATTTCAAATGGACAGAAAATTTCCTAGAAGTGCTATTATTTCAATTTCCACTGCTTCTGGCAGCTGTGTAAATCTGGTCTTACACTCTGTTGACTCATCATATATTATGTTTACATGCATAAGGTAACCTGGTTGTTAATTTGATCAAAAGGCCCAACTTGGTCTTGTCCAGAAGCAATTTGCTCATGTTTAAAGGAAAAATAAATCATGTTTAAAGTAATTAATGCTCGGTTTTGATGTTATTTGTTGCCATTTCAAACATATCTATAACAGTTCATGATGTACAACAAAAGCAGTGAGGATACAATTGGATGGAACTCCTCCCTCATTCCTTTACTTTTGTTTTTAGTTGTCCAAACATGGATTAAAACTGTAAAAATCAATTTTCTTACTTACAAACATTCTGAGCAGCTTCAGCAAAGCAGCCTCACACCAGACTGTGAAACAGCTACCAAACATGAAATGATTTTGCTTCCTTTGCAGTTTGAAATATGCTTCTGTTTTGCATAACATGAAACTGTTGTGCAACTATTATGTTAAAAAACTAAGGAAGTGGGAGGCTAATACTGAGCTCTGTTATGCAAGAAAGCCAAGTCAGAGTCCCAGTTGACCCGAAACAGTCCAACTAACTTTTTACTCTTTAACTCTGCAGTCAGCTGTGGTTCGCTAAGTAAACAGAATTATTTCTAGAAAGAACAACTGCTTTATTCTGGTTCCAAATGTTTACATGCGCTGGATTACTGTGGTTGGTCTTTTGTCCTCTTCGGGCTTTTGACATTTTGAATGCAATTTTTTTTATCACTTTCAGGAACAATGTTGAACAGAAAGTGAACCCTTCGGGGAGGTTTCCTCCTGCAAGTAAACACAACTATCATATTTTTTCCCTTTCTCTCTTTCCTCATTTCTTGTTTCAATTCATGTGTTTGCAGATATGTTTAAGTGTATTTGTGGAGTCTGAAAACTGAGCGCCTGCTGTAGATGTGAGATACACTAACTAGTTCTTTGTGGGGACAAAAATACTGAAGTTTGAATGGCTGTTTGAGGACTAAGATTAGGATTAGGTCAACGTTAAGGTTCAGGGTTGGGTATCCAGTTGTGCAGGTTAAGGTGTGGGGTCGAGGAATGCAATAAGTCAGCGACGGCCCCCCTTCAAAAACATAGGGGTATAAAGGTGTGTGTATGAACGTAAGTGTGTGTCTCCTTCTCCAGCAGCACTGGCCCTCCTTGATGGCTGTCCTCCGATACAGCGTATACTGTAGTTTGTTTAAGGCTTGATAGTGTGTCCAAAAAAGTCAACTGTATGATTTCAGTTCTCCTCCTTTAGTCATTCTTTCTTCCTCCATGTTTAGAGTGGCCTTTTTTTCAGCAGGTAGGATTAAGAGTAATGGATAAACAGCATGATAATCCATCACTCTTAGTCCTCCCAGCATCTTTTAACACCTTTTCAGTCCCACTCAGCACATACACAGCTCTTTGGCAATCCATAGGTTGCAATAAAACAATCACTGACATTTTGTTCACACAGTGTGTATCCATCATTTGGGCATCATACAGTCTGAAAAGCAAAAAAATATAGATATATAGCAAAAAACCAAACTCTAGAATACTGAATCTAAAGCACAACTCCATAACAGCATGTTAGATTTTGATAAACTTCTGACTTTGTCTTCTGTATTACTTTAACTTTCCCCTACTCTTTGCAAAAATGGATAATCTGTGATGGAAAATGCACCAAAATAGAAAAAGACTAAAGTAACAGTAAAAACCATGGAGTCCAACACAATCCTAAAAGAAAAGTCTAAAATGGCATAAGAGCTCTACAGGGCTGCTACGAACTGAAGCTGGCTTTCCTTTACCTTTTTATGCAAATGGACACAAGTCTAAAACGGAACAAAAACAGTCACCATTACTCTTCTATGCCACTGGTTTCACAAAGCGCAGACCGAGGGCAGACAAAGGAACTAGCGCACGCCACATGGCAGGCTAATGGACGTTCAAAACTCACAGAACTCATACCTAAAACTTTCAAAAAACAAACAAAAAAGAAGATGTCCTTTTTCATTCTTGTTTCCTTCTTCGCTATTAAAAATCTAGATTTGTTTGAGTTGTGTGGTTTCATATCTTTTTAAGCTTCTTTTTTTCTTTTTTTCTTTCTTTTTTTTTTGGAGGGGGTAGGCATTCACTTGATATGTGTTGATTTAAGTCAAAAGTACCCACATCAAATGGCCCACTGGTGCAGAAGTCGTTACAGTCAGATTTTTGCTATTCACCTTTAATGCAGCTCTCCTGGAAAATACCAGCCGTTTCAATGAAACTCCTTTTCTTCATTAAGAATCCCACATTTAATACATTTAGCAAACACTCCAGACTGTGCTGTCATTTGTGCTCCAAATGTTCAGATTGTCATGGGTGCTGTTGTGGTCGATCTGCTTTTTAACTTCATTCCAGTGGCTGGTGGGTTATATTCTATAGTTGATCTGTCATTTTATATTCATTTATTCATTCCTTCATTCATTCACAGGCTTTAAGAATCGAGCAGGCTCTCTCCTTCAGGCAGAGGAGAAATGGGACTGTAGGTAGGGGAGACTGGGGTCAGATGTTCCCTCTGTTTAGGCCTCAAAGCATGTAGGGGGGGATCAAGATAACAAGTCCCTGCTGGCACATTAACAGTTGGGGGAGCCCTGGGTTCAATGTTACCCCATTAGACATCAGAGCAAAGGGAGTTGCAGGGTTTTAGGTGGGGTTAAAATTACACGTAGTGCTTCTTTTTATGCTGCGTTTGTCCAAACCGAAAACAAAATTCCTTTTGTAGGGGGTCACAGGAATGGTCTTCCTCCACTCCCCCATCACTCTTCATGGGTCTCCTCTTCCTTTTCTTCATGCTTCGGAGCAGCACCTCTGCTGATTTATCTTCACTTTGTGCTTGATGCCGTCATACAGCTCAAAGTTGTAGTTCTCCAGCGTCGTCGAGGAACGGGAAGAGAGCCCACTGTAGGAGCATGTGCAGTAGAGGAGCAATCCGGCACAGACCGCTCCCATCAGGACGCCTAATGAGCTCATCACGATGATGGTGAGGAGGATCGGGTCCAGTGTGTACAACCAGGCGTTGTCCTTGTCTTTCTCCGATACCAGGGTGACAGACGGGGGGTCTACATCAGAGGACGGGGTGGAAAAAGAGGATGGCCAACCTGGGAAGACAATATCTGGAGACAAAACAGGAAATGTTAGATGAACCGTGGTGTGTTTGAAATACGTTGATGTGTTGTTTTAATCCGATTTTAATGCTGTGCTCCATTTAAGCTGCAAATGATCAGACACCTGGATGGGCTGCGTTCCAGTTGGAAGTCAGAAATCCAGCAGGATTTAATCATTGCTATGCTCACTGACTAGGCTAGCTTTCATATGCAATACAAGCTGATAACAATGCATCACAAATACCACAGGAACTTGTTCATTGATAGTTTGGACAGTACTGCATGTTCCACTGATTTAATGAGACAGAAACAGAGAGAAATGCTAATAAAGAATTTATTACTGCAGCTGCCCAACTCACTTGTTATATGTTGGGCAGCTATTTTGCATTTTGAAGTCAGAGCTGGTGACGTTCTGAATTTCTGAGTCATAAATCTGAACTTCGGGGAGATTCCAGTTCAGTTTTCCTGCTGGGAACTTGGACATTCAAACAGCCAAACACATGAAATGTGCCAAATCTTGTAAGAGACATAGGTGAAATGAAGCAAATGGACTGTATTCATCATCTTCTATACATGAAGTGTGTTTCTCCTTCACCAACATGCACACACACACACACACACACACACACACACACACACACACACAAACATCTGGTTCATTGTAAAGTTAAACTTCTTACTCAAACAAAACTCCAGAGTTGTTTTGGCCACGTATTTTTTAATTTATTATACATCTGGAAATGCATCATCAACGCTAAGCGCCTATAAGTTAGTGCTCGACACTGCTGCTTTCACTTGCTTTTGTAAGGATGAGTTATGCATGTCTATGTGTAAATGTTGGACTTTTTATTTTGCTTGTTTTTTTTTCCTTTTATATCTTAAAGATTCTACATGCAAGGTTTCTCCCAAAATAAACGTAACATTAGCCTTTTTATTTGGCCATTTATGACTCAAATATCTTCTGACGAGCATACTGACACCCTGTCGGCTCACCGTGGGTGCACCTATAAGCCTGGAGCCGATTTTTCCTTGTTTCTGTCGGGTATGAATTTTCGCGCACTGTGTCTGCGGATGTGACTTAAAGCGCGTTCATGTTTAACGTTTCAGATCACGCTGCCGCCATGAGTGAGCCTAAACTCGCTAGCCTCAACTTGCTAGCGGAATCTATATTTCATCGCAATGGACTGTGAGAATACACAGAGCGACCCAGCACAACTCAGACACCAACAGAAACTCCACGTCAGACTACGAGTGCGAGCTGCGAGAATGAGCAGAAAGGAGACGCAGCTCTAGGTTAAGATATCGTCTTCTCCAACAAGCCTCTTCCATTTTCTGCGCTATCAGAGTGACAGAGTGATGGTGGCAACACCTCTGATTGGTACCATGTCATGCATTTTAGATGCACTACCCTCATTAACCAGGTTTTTTTTTTTTGCTGACTGATAAGCTGGGAGATGAAACAAGGCTTTATTTTGAGGAAATAAACAAGTCCAGAGGCAAATGTTCCACATTATGGGTGATAAACTAAAGACCATGTAATGCTGTTACCATAGTCCCAGTTTTTATTGATTCAAGACACAACTTTATAAACACGATCAAAATGGACTCGTGCAAAGGTAATATGTGCTGTGCGTGTTGGGTCGAAGTGTGTGCATCTGCTCAGGAAGACAATCATGCTAATTCATGCAATGAATGTATACACATGAGCAAGCAAATCTGCAATTATGCACCGCATTGGAATTGTTTTATGGAAGAATAGACGGAAACAGACACACACACACACACGCTCAGATATGCTGTAAACAGACAGTAAACAGACTTGTTTGGCGAGGTAGAGGCTGAGTACTTGTCTTGTATCTGTCAAGGGACAGGAACAAAACAAGGAATAGTGAGTAAGCGCGCGCGCACACACACACACACACACGAATAAGTAAGGTGTGATTGGAACAGACAGATGTTTTTCTAGGTGCCCAGAAGGAAGCTGTCTGTCTCACTTTGTTTGCCATGGAACACAAAATAAGAGGAGGGAAGACACACCACGTGCACCCACAGACACACACACTCATACTCTTACACAAACTCAGACACACGCTGTCACTGTTGCCAACGGCTTGTTTCGTGTGGAGCTGCAAGTAAAAGGAAGAGCCATAGGCATACCTCTGCTTCAAGATCCATTTCACTAGTCTTTGGGTGAGACTAGTAAAACAGGCAATACACCCTCAGGCTGAGAGAAGAAGAGAAAAGAGGGAAAGAAAGGAGAGGAACTCACCTCCATTGATGGGGGGCTTGTGATTGAAAACAGCATCTTTTCCAAAATCTATAGGCTTGGGATCTGTTAACAAAGCAGAAAGGATAGCAGTATTAATCTCAAGCGTCCAGTGGCAGGGCCTGCTCAAGAGTCCAAATCACGCCGCGATAACATCTCTCCATCTCTTATGTTGTCGGCACACAAGCTACATTTGTAGATGGAAATCACACAACCCAATCACCTCGAAGGGTGAGTGATCTTGCTGAAACCTTCTCAAGAGATCAAGAAAGAAATCTCCTAAAGGTTGTTTTGTTCTGCGCTCAGCCTGTCAGGGGAAAATAACACCTAGCATTGCACATAACGTCTGCATAAAGCTGACAAGTTCAATTATGTGATAAGCATCAGGGCTCCTTTTTTTATTTGCTTAGAAATGAAAAGAAAGTAAGGAGATTGAGAGAATGAGCGAAATGACGTGGAGGAGAAAGAAAGACATGTGGAAACCAAGGAAAAAAAAGACACAAAACTGTTTCATAGAAAAATATCACTTTTATTACCTTCACATTCACCACAATCTAATTTCTTTTTATATCAAGACCATGAAATTCAACAAGCTAAAATACCACTTTAAAATTTCTGAGGCAGGCCAGAGTGCAAGGCTTTGAAGAGTTTGAAGGTTCAGTTCTCCTTCAGTTAGGCTTTATTCAGGGAAATTGACATTACAGTCTCCAGAAAAGAAAAAGGAAAAAAAAAGAAAGGAAGCAATATCTGGGCAGCTGATAACCATTTATTGGGCGAGGGAAGGAAAAGCACTTTATGAAGTGAAACTGTAATAGATATTCATAAGATAAGAGGTGAAAACCTAATTTAGAACATATGAAAAAAGATCCAGAGCCTCATTTCCTCAGCTAGATAAGGTCATTCATCTATGAGACAATTTTGGCATCTTTTTATTGTACCTTCAATAAACTGCCTTTAGAAACTTCAAATACTCCTCAAAATGTAAATAATAGTGGGAGATTAAAACTTTTAATGGACACCTGCAATAATATTTGTCCATGACTGAAATATGTAATTATTTCCAATATAAGATAGTAAATCCCATCTTTGTTACAATTGAGCCAACACTGATGTAGAAACCTAAAAAAATGGACAAAACTTGAATTGAACTAAATTACTTAAAACCAACCAATCCAACACTGATTGGCCCAAATTCAATTACTGAGAGTTTAGTTCATTGATGCTAGTATTTCCATTGGTTTTGTATGTTGTGCATCAATATCAAATGTGCTCAAAGAGCAACACAGTGAAATCCGGCACCAGTCAAAAAGAGTTCTTTCATTAAAGAGACAGAAAAAGTGCACAAGTAAAACAACAGTTATGTGGCCGAAGCCAGGGATGAATATACGAGCAGCTTACTGCTAAGAGGCTGCTTTTCATTTTAGGTTGAGTCCAAACAACTTGAATTAACTCCAATTCATCTTCATCCCTTGCTGAGGCCAAGTTTCAGAGTGATCAGTTTTCACTACAGATCAACATTAAAGGAGCCATATGTAAGATTCTGGCCCAAACTGGTACTGCAATCATGTGAAGCCGTAGCCTATGAAAGAAATTGCAAAAAAATTGCCAAAATAGGTCAACAAAAATATACACAGAAGTTCTGGATACTTTAGAACCCTCCACCTCCCCCCGATTGGAACATTTAATCAAATATCAGCACAAAATGTAAACAATAACATCATTTAGGGGCTGCAAATCCGTTTTCGAAATTAGAATATCCTGGCTATATTACGGTTGTCAGTGATATAAATATTTGAAATTAACATAATTTTTTTAATGTCTTGTAACATATCAGCACCATTTAATGATAACTTAAATTAAAGATGACATACAATTCTTACATATGGCTCCTTTAAGAAACACAACAGTATATTCAAGAAATCAAGACATAATAGTAACATCAGCCAATCTGCTGAAGATGATATCATCTTTGTTGATTTGAAAAAAAAACACAACATAGGATGGTATTTACATAGAATATTGAAAAAAAGTGATTTAAAATAAGAACTGAAACACAGGGATTCAAAAATATCTGTCCAACTCATGCATGCAAGCATGGAAAAGCCCACAGCGGCCTGCAGGTTATGACCATTTCCATCATCATCTTAATTATTTTGGTAAATCACTCTCATTGCAAAAATAGTGCATCGATTTGGAAGTTGATGATCCAAGTCTTATTATTGTACTTTTTGGAGATATTTCTGAAAGTGACTTTAAACATAAGGGTGAAGTTTTTCGTTCATGTGACTGTTTAAATATATCTTCTAGTTTGAGCCCAGGGTCTGGGCTCATACTGCTCACAGTCAACTGGAGATCCCTGCAGGCTTTGACAAAACATTAAATCACTTACTGGGAGATGGCAAAAGACTGGAGGGAAAACAAGAGGCTGGACACTCCTTGGATGACTGTTGAACACTTTCTAATGATCCTGGCTGAAAGCCCTCAGGCTAGGATCCTGAGAAGAATCATCACATGGATCTGGGAGGAGATTAAAACTCCCTGTAGCCCCATTTGATCTCCCCTCTCCAATTAGTAAAGAGAGAAATAAAAAGGTCTTTTTTTTCCCTTCTTCCTTCTTTTCAAAATTGAGTTATTTATTCTTATTCAGGCAGAGATGGGGATGGCTTGTTGCCACTACTTGCTGTTCCACTGGGGGCCTGAAGACCTGTTAGAGTGCTTGCACTTATAATATTTCTCCAGGAAACGGACGGGGAGGAGGAGGAAAGCAACAAAAAAAAAGAAGAAAAAAAATAGAGATGGCCTGAGGGCTAGAAATGCTTACAGCAGGGTTTTATGAATGCAATCAGCTCCATTAACTAATTAGAAATATTAAAGGGCTTCAAAGTAGTCTGTGATGGAGAAGGGAGAGGGAAAGTGAAGGAAGGCTGATTTAAAAGCTCTCCATGAAACGTTTTCCAAATCTTGCAAAAACTTTGATAGAGAGAGGGAGAGAGAATGAAAGAAGAAAGTGCATGGGTAGCACAACATAAATACAGCCATATATCATTCCTCTATTTGAATTCGGACTCACATTGATTGGGTTATGGCACAGGGCTGCTGGAATGAGTCATATAATGTGTAAATCATACACAAGTCGATTGAAATGGAAGGGATAGGGGCAAGGGAGGCGGAAAATGGATATGCAAGCACAAAATAACTAAAATACTTGTTGACTAAAGCACAAAACAGCATTTTATGAGATACGGTATGATGAAATAAGTCAATATGGGGAATATCTACAGTGCAAAAATTGCATGCAACAGTGATTTAACCGACTGTGTTTGAGAGCCGTGTGGATTCCTGTGGAAGTGAGCTGCTTGGTGTGCAGAGCATCAAATGTGTGTTTTTATCTCGCTGTCTGTTCTGCCAAAAGACTTCTTTCATCTGCTTTTGTGTTTGAAACAACCTGTCCTCCACCTTCAATTCTCCCTCTCCTCCAATTCAAACCCCAGCCTGCCTCCCTGTTAGATTTTTTTCTCTTACTCTGAGAGGGAGACTATCTTTAGTATGTATAGAAAGAAGGTCTTTTTCTCTTCACTTCTTTCATCTCTCTCCATCTCTGGGTGCATTCTTTGGAGAAAAAAGGGGGCTTGCTTAATGGGCCCTTCTCCTCTGAGAGATTTAGCTCCCTCCTCATTCCTGCCTCTCATTTTCTCTCCAGTGTGTTTTTTTTTTTCTTTTTTACTAGGAGGATTTACAGTGATGGAAAGGAGTAGAATAGAAACAAGCAGGTTTTGATTTCTAAGAATTTTCTTTTTTAAATACAAGGCATAGGGATTTGGGCATGAACAAAATGACGTTAAATGGTATCAGAACACAAGATGGAGAGATGGTGAGAAGTCCAAACAGTACGTAAAATCAGTTTTCAAACAAAGAAAGGTACTGATTTGCTTCCATTTGTGCTAATATCTAAATCAATTGGATGCTTAAATGATGGAACAAACACTGCCTCTTTTCAAAATCCTTCAACTTCAGATATTGACATCCAATAAAACCAGTAAAATAATTAAGATTTTCTCAGTGAACAGAATTAACAATGCTCAGAGCATATAAAAGAAAACAAAAAACACACAAAAACAACTATATAAGTACGATCCGAACCACGTTTCCCTACTCACACTGATTCTTTCAAATATTCACAGTAAATGTAAGAAGTGATCCTTCAGTAAATTAATAGTTAGAAAAAAAACACAATAAAAGTGCTTATCTGAAATCTATTCACATTTGATATTTACATGTAACCTGGGTGATCCTCTCACAAGTAGACAACTTTTAATACAGGTGTGAACACTCTCAGGACAGATTGAGGATGCATTCAGATCTGAACGCCCTGACACATTTACAGGTTTTTCAGGACACATTAATCTTCATTTATTTAGCAATCTGAACAAAATGCATTTGGAGTGAGGCGGGACTGTTGATGTTCAAATGAGTGTGCTGTGCTTTTGGAAATGCAACATTGGTAAGGGTAGTGTTAAATCTTAAATCATGAATCTGTGGGCACAGCTGCTGGATAATTTTAAATAATGCAACTGAAATCCATTTTTTTGTGTGTGTGTGTGTGTGTGTGTGTG
>JAPMNP010653735.1:0-10968 GCA_029874935.1 Atherina boyeri | reverse complement strand
AGCGCTCACCCACCATCGCTACACTAAGCCTGTTTATTGTAGCAGCAGTGGTTTCCCTTTGTGCCCCAGGCGATGCCAACATGAGAAGAACGGCATAATAAACTGTAACCACTGCTGCTGTAAGACGCTTCTCTCCTTTCTCTCCAAAATGTATGATTAAATCATGAATGACAAAACAGACCTGAGACAACAATTCCTTTACCTACTCCAATTATCCCCAGCTAAAACGTTTGCTTATTTGTGACCTCATGCTGCTCTCGAGTCTCACTTATGATAGAGAGAGGCTTGCATCCCAAACAGACAACTTTTTATCGAGCATTGTGTGGCACAGGCTAGTCTTTAAACAGCACGCCTTTAGTTAAATCCTCTCAGTGTGGGTCTGACATGTTGGAACATGAGCCAAGACATCTAAAGTGCAGGAAACTCGATGCAGGTCACAGCTCCCTAAGATTGTCATTTTCTCAAATTCCCTGACATTTTATACACATCCCATTTGTTTTCTGTGCTTTACATGTAGATCAGTCTATAAATTCAGGACTTATATTGTATTTTGCACTGAGAAATACATTGTAAGGTGCCGGTCTTGTATAAATAGGGCAAGGAAATAAACATAGACATCTGAAAGGAATATTTGAAGGATGGAGAAAAAAATCAATCTCAAAAAGGGACAAGTCAGACAAATGCTTATCAACAGATAAACATACAGGGAAGCAAAACGTTATCAAAGTAAGGAAGTGCTGTATCTCTTCAACAGCTGAACAAGCTTATTCAATTGGTTTCAGAACCACAAAAACAAAGAAATAGGAAGCTTTATCAAAAAGATAAGACCAATCAAGACTCACTTTTCACAGTATTAAAAATCTTAAAGAAAATAAACTTGTGTGTTTCATTCCTCCAAAAATTGTGACATTTAGAAATGTTGATTTTTTTTTGCCATTCTGGGAAAAATACAGTACAATTAGTAAGGTATCTCACTATAAGATAAAGCCGTAATTGAATCCATGTGCTCTGTGTTACATCATTCTTTAAACATGACCATCCCCACATTTCTGTGTCCCAGAATGCCCATGGAAACAGAGCCCCAGCATTTGTGATGCCAACAGAGGACACCAGAGTCTTTGTCTCTGTGAGCGGAAAACTGTGTTGCCAGCTTGTTTGTCGAGCTTTCCACTTCACTGCTCATGTCTACTCAGATAAAATGACCATTCAATCTCATCGTAGAGAAGCACAGTCGCCCCAATGATTATTCCATCTCCCGAGAAAAGAAAATGCAACGTGAGCAGCAAATCTGGACATTTTCTTCTTTTTTTATGAGTGTGAGTACAATGCTCATGCATGCATGCATGTATTTCTTTATGCAGTGAGTCTGAAGTGGTTTTCAAAATTAGAGAGGGCAGCCTTGAGGTCTACACTTACACCCTTTCTGACTTTCCAACCATGCTTTTCCACTGTCAGAAATTACAGAGTGAGAATTCAGCTAGCAAACTATTTGGATGATTTGCCAACCTCATGACCAACCAACACTCCCTGTCTGGCTCCGTTTATCAAGCGTGTCTTGACAAAATGGTCCTGTAGCATCTCCTTTTTCTGCATAGCTCTCCAAAAAACATTTACCCACACAACAACCCAGGAAAAAGCTTTTATCTTTGTTCTGCTAAGCTCCCAAGAGCAAACCTATTATTTCAATCAAAGAGGGCAAGTGACAAACACAATCAGCACAGAGCAAGGTAAAAATCTTTATGCCATGCCAGTCTAATGTGGTCAGGATGCACTGCCCTACTTAAAACTCTTAAAGCCCTTTGTTGTCTGTAGACCACTTCACTGAAAATAAATTGGATATCCTGATTCAAACAGCATTCACATTTAGCAGATTAGGAAATTGGTTTTAAAGATGTTTTGCATCAGAAAAATGTCTGACTGTATACGTCTTGAATTAACAGAGGAGTATGTCAGATGTCATCTTTGTTGATTAAGTGAAACAGTAATAGGAAAACAAGTTGCTGGAATCAATAAAGCATTAATTGAAATTTCTACAAAGTTAAGAGGATCTCCACATTTTAAAAAAATCTAAACGTCAGAGGTCTTTCTGACATTTCCCCACAACAACAGGATGCAGCCTCTCCTTGTGAACCACAACTGTAAAGAAAGAAAAGTACTAAAGCTGACATTTGCTGCAGCAGATACTATAAGAGGTAATAGTCACTTAATATCAAATTTCCCCTCACTCCTGCACAGATTGTATATGTATGTTTTCAATCGCTCACAGTCTCTGCACTGTTAGTGTCAGTCCAACTTTCCTTTAACAATTCTTCTTGAACATAAATACCTGCTGTGGCATATAGGCTTTTGCTTTTGTAGAAACACGAGTAAACGTGTCTTAAATAGTTCTTCACGTTTCAGAGAGAGCAGACAGTTTTCTAACTGGAAGATAAAGTTTATAAAGGAACTACTGTTGGCAGGAATTTACAGGGAGTAATATCAGATGAGACACAGTCAAACGAAGCAAAGGGAATTCCGTCCTCTTGAATATCTTTCATGTCAGACTCAAGATAAGCAAGCATGGATCACACACACACTCACAGGGAATTTTCTGCAATTTCTCAAAAAAGTTGAAGCAAATAATTGCTCTACTAATGCTTATTACACAGCTCTATCTATAATCCTATTCCCTGCATTTCAACCTTCACTTGATACAGTATGTGTGCTGCCAAACACCTATGCCTCATAAGCAGCCAGCACTCCTCCATCACAAAGACCCCTGGAGAGAGAGCCCCCATCTGAGTGCATGGTTGACTGATAACTCTTGGGTCCGCAGGCACCACAGAATGGCTTTGTTCATCCACAGGTGGGGGTGGGGACACCTCAAACTTCTACCCAGTTAAACTCCCTTCCCCCAAACCTCACCAACACACATGAACACCACTTACGTGTGCCCATATGTGTGTGTGGTTAGTTTTGGGAGAAGTGGGCTTTACCTTTCTGGATTTAATTTAAGAATGAGCACTTAGGCAGGTAGCAACAGGCACAGAGTCCCGCCCAGGGCATTGAACACCCAACCTTTACTTACTGTTGATCGGCACTCCTACATTCCTTATGCCTTACTGACTGACTGAGAAATTGACGCACAAATACTGCTCAACAATCCACAAATGAATAGGTATCCTTAGTAACATGTCATGTGAGAATACAAACAGAGAGGAGCTCAACTAGGTCAACCTCAGGGCACTTAAACAGCTTTAGGTTAGAATGAAAATAAAATATCTGCTTTGCTGCATAAAGACTGGCTTAATGAGAGAGAATACACGATTAGCGCAACCTGACATTGTAAGAGGTCATTGTTAAGCTGTCACAGACAACTAATTAGGTCTCTGTGAGAAGGTGTGAAACAGTTGATGTAATAACAAAAAAAAGAATGGAGCAAATCTCAGCCATTAATTCAGATAGTTACAAATAGTTGCCTCTCTCTGCCTGCTCTTCCAGGCAACTGGACAAACACTGCACTGTCAAAGTTAACCTTTAAACACTGTGCTTAAGTCCTTTTCTCCTCTCCCCATCATTATAGGATGTAAGTCCTCTTAATATAGCCCGACAAGACTGCCAAATGCATCCTCATTAAAGCCACTGATTGCTTTAAGGTTCATGCTTTAAGCTGCATTTCTGAGAGAACATTATCAAGAGTGAACAGAGACAGTGTGTTACACCACACAGCTGCTCTCCGGCCAAACAAGCAAGTCAAACTTGTTTCAGTGCTGATTTTATTTTACTGTACTTACTCATTTAGAAGTCAACAAAAACCTTCTATAAAGGCAAAGTAACTGCTGTGTAAGTGCATACAAACAGGAGGTCCAACCATGAAAAAACATTGGAGATATAAAGTACCTAAAATAGAATTCCAAAGGACTCTCTGGAACCAGATGTTTTTGAATGCCATCCAAACACTCAATTCCCCACATGTTTCTCATTTGCCTGTCCTCCTCTTAAAAGAATACACTTCCTCGTTTCTTTTTTGAGCTGTAACTTAAAGTGCGGTGGATGAGGGGCTATAAACGGAAAGCCGAGCTGAGAAATAAATTCAGGAATCTTGCTGGTCTTACCTTGACCTTTGTGGGACTCGCTGCCTGTCTGAGTCTCTATGGTGACTGGCTTTGACTTATTATTCCCAGTTTGAGGATACTGGACAGTGTCTTTGCTCTGGGACTGCTGGGATTCACATTTGTTTGGCTGCTCTTTCCTCCTGAAACGGTTTGCTATGAGCTGCCATATGCTTGGTTCTTCCAGAACAGGTTTGGAAGACAGTTTTGTTGGACATAGGGGTACCTCCATTACCTTGACCTTTCCCCTGCTGTGGTACTGAATATACTGCAGGCCCCCATCTTCTGTCTGCTCACTGGAAGCCGGGAGGGTTCTTCCTGTGAGGTACGAGAAAGGCCGTGGAGCCATTGTCGTCTCCTCAGCAGTACTTTTAACTTGGGGGTACTCCTTTGACTCCCCCTCAGACCCTAAAGGAATTTTGTCACGAGGACGAGTCCTCCTGATTCGCATGCTGAGGCTCCGCCTTAAAGAAGTCAGTGTACTTTTTGAAGAGTCAGATTTGATGGATTTTGGCAAAGATTTAGTATCTTTCTCTGCCTCCTTGTCTCTGCTTTTTTCCTGAGATGCTTTACCAAACAGTCTCCAACGGAATCCCCCTTTAAGAAATCCTCCTCCATCGTTGCCTGTGTGGCCACAGCTCCTCTGCCTGTCAATCTCATCATCAGAGTTTCTCTTTCTTAGTTCCAGTACTGTCATACTGACAGGCCTGGGCTTCCAGCTCCGCTGCCGGGTCCGGGGGTTGACCCCCGAAGGGGCCGATGGCCATTGAGCCACGACAGAACTGAGGCCATCCACTGCCCTCAACTCAGCCTTTCTGTTCCTGCACTGCTGGTTATTCTCTAAAATGTCAGTCCTTTTGAAGAGTTGATGGGCCTTGGGTTCTGGCAGAACTGGACCTGTGCCTGCCAACATGTAAACGCTTCTTGGCCTCCGCAGACGTCTTTCGGGCTCAGGTTGCAAATCTCTTTGCTGCTCAGCAGGGTCGCCATACATGCTCATGGTTCTCCTCGCAAGCACGGCTTCATCCTGACGGGGCCTTCGTAAAACGGCCCGTGGCAGAGAGCTGTGGCCTGTAATGGTGCCATGACCCCTTAGAGCAAGCCCCTCAGCATGGATCGTGACCGAGCATGATGTTGAGGTCTGAATGTGTTGCTCCTGGGAGTCTTTCTGAGTTGCTCGCTCTTCCACGTCTCCGCCGTGTTGTGTGGAGTTTCCTGAGTTCTTGGAAGGTTGTTTCAAAAACCTGTCTGTCTTCATTTTTCCCTCTACTTCCTCCTCCTCACTCTCCTCCAGAACTGCCTCCTCTCTTTGCCTCCCAGCCCTGCTCACGCTGCTCAAGGAGGGCCACCTGTTGAGCTCCTGTTGTGCCCTGCCCAGCCTAGGGCTGCTTTCCATTGGCACTAGATTCATTACCTTTCCTGTTGGCTGGCAATTCTCCACCAAGCTGTGGCTGACCTGGCCAATATTTGGCCCAGACACCGTTGCATCTCCCTGGGTTTCGTTTAGGATTACAGAGATTTGGTAGACAGTTATCCCCTGCTGCTGTTGCCCATTAGCGTTATTCCGAGGGGCCGCATCCACAGTCCCACTGCTAAGGAATAGCATTGTTAATAAAAAGATATCCACGCATTGTACCTCATACACACACTAAAACAAGCATGTAAGACAGTCCACTGCTCAATGCCTGGGAGCTGAGAGTCATAAAGTTCTTCATTTGAAGCCTAAATTCCTGTGCCAGGCATAATCCCTCACCTTTGACATGAGAAAAAAAACTTCAAACAAGTTAGAGCAAAGCCTCGCTGCCACCTGCATCCTCTGGCTCCTTGACTCGGCAGACTCTCACAGGCATTTAGGGTAGTTGTTTTCTCTTCACACTGCTCTACCTGTCCTGTGCAAGCAGATGCCCAACAGAAAAAGAGGTTTTCCACTGCGTATTTTGCAACAAAGTCATATCTCTAACGGATAAAAGAAAAGAAAAAAAAACCTGAATCATCGTTCTTCTTTGGCAAGTTAGGAACCGTGAGCAATCCTTGCTGTTGGCGATCCTGACAAACCCCTTAATCTCTGAGCTCTTGCCATGCAGAGCATGAGGGAGTGTGTCTCTGTTTGAACTTTCAGCTGCCTTCCAACCCCCGGGACACATGGAAAACAAGGAGTGGATCCCAGGGGTATTAAACACACCCTCCTGCTTTCTCCAGTGCTGTTTGAAACCCCCCTAGATATAAACAAACTAAAGTGAACATGAGATTGAGAGAAGGAAGAGCTGATTACACCCTGCTGTAATCAGACAATCCACAACAAACACCCATGAATGAAGACTTTGTGTTCTGCTGACCAATTGCAAACAAAAAAAGGTGCTTGCACACTCATATCCACTGGTGGAAAAGGGAATAGGGTGCAAAAGACACCCACAAGTTTGTTAATTCACCAACATCCACCCGCATACAAATGTTTTTCAAAGATCAACATAGAAGCACTGTTTAAACCCTTCAGACTTACATCGGATAACTTTAATATGGAAATATTCAAAACGTAAAGAAATCAAATGTTATTCCCTCCAGGACCTATAAGAACACTAAACCTGTGTTGGTTCCATGGACTAACCACACACCATGCTTCAAGTACCTCCTACTGCAGCCTACACTCAGTGGGAGAGCTTAAGCTTAATTCCAAGATTGGCTGACAGCTATTTATGGGGAAGGAAATTGTATTCTTTTTAAAGCACTGATGGTTACTGTACTGAAAGTGGCACAGTAAAGATTATGTCAAATAAAATTGTTCACATCTCATCATGACTTTACTTTAATAGTGTAGGCTGTTTTAGTGTTTACCTTCATTGAGAAAATCAGCACAATACATTCCTGAGATCTACTGGCATGGGATGAAATGAAGCAATAGCCTCATCATTTCCTACTCCATTTCCACAATATTGTTTTTGTTTGTCTGTTTTTTCCAAAAGGTGGGTTGCTTTATGATACATAAGTGGAGCTACAAGGAATGCACATTTATGGGGGCAAGTATTGCAAAGAACCTACAAGCACCTACACTGTGATTAAGGCTAGAACACTGCCCCATTGTGGTCAATAAGAGAACATTTCTGATTGCACGGGAAGCTGTGTGAAATTGCTCAGAGGATACACTGATATCAGCTGCAGATTTCTAATCAAACTGGGCAAATAATGTTGTTGCTTCGTGGTATCAGTGCAAGTGTTACATTTCCCAATGTATAAACCTTACATGTAATGGTTATAAGGGGAAAATCATGGAACAGAATGACTATTCTGTGGGGCCATCTCTGTGGTAAACCAGTACTGCATTAAAACTGCAGCTGGATGGAAAATCCAACATGACCACAAAGTTCATGTTTGAATTTACAGCAAGCTGATTTGTTTTAAAAACACTTTTTTCTTCAAAACAACAACTTAAAGCCATCTCACTCATTTCTTCAGGCTGACTTTAATCATTACACCATCTAAATTAATCCAAATTCCTGATACAGGAGGTGTTTCTTTCTGTCTTCATAGGTTTTGTCTCCTTATCAGGAAACTCAGAAAACAATCAAAAACATTTTAGGAATTTTCCATGAATGTTTTCAGCACATGTGCAACAACACGCATGCATGCACCACCGATCTTTCTCTTATGAGGGTGTATTAGAGTGAGCTTAGGTTTTTATCAAACTGCGAGAGCTCACTGTGCCTGCAGTTACCTGAGTCAAGGAAGCAGGGGTTTGGAATGAACTGTGTCTCATCATAGAGCAAAGAGTCCTTTTCGCTCCACTGGATCGAGAGGTGTCGAGTTCGCCTGCGAGTCCCGAAGCACAGCATCATGGTCAAACAAAAATCTCAAATGGGTTTCTGCAAAGAGGACTCAGAAAATATCCATTCCTTTGATTCTTCTCCTCTTTGTTTTTGACTTATTTCAGGTACTGCGGTGAGAATCACCCAACAGCTTAATTCTCACCCCTCGACATTTTAGTCCATTGTTGCTTTTGTCCAACCTGACTGCAACAAAAAAAAAAAATCTTTTCGTCATTCCCATCATGCTGTAGGCATGGTGTGTCTTCCATAATAATGTGGTTACCAGCAAAAGCCTGAGTGGTAACCAGACAGTCTGTGGAACTGAGAGAGAGATCATGCGCTGTTGTCCACTTTGAATCGCTTCCTCTTTGTAATTCGTAATGCAGGTGTTGGTTAGCAGCAAGAAACACTGATAGGATTAGAGTTAATCCACTATCCGGTTGTCTTTGTTGTTGTGGTCCTGTCCAGATGAAGTCTGGGCTGGATAAATCCAGGGATTTCAAAGTGCTGGGCAGTTAACACAGCCTCTCTTGTGTGCCCCTCTGTCCTCCTCTGTCTCGCAGATAAATGTTAGTCCCTCCTGTAACCGAACCTTAATGGCAGCTGGGGGGGAAACTTTTCAGAAAAACTGGACTAGCGTGTTTTGAGATCCTTGAATCACTCTCCATCTCCCTATCTGTGTGTACACATCTGCCCATTTCTACTGTGTGTACAGTATTGCCAGTTTATCTCATCTGTGTGCGTCATTGTGGAAAGGACTGTATAGTTGTTTTGACAACGCAGCTTTCACCTGACTTTGTCCTGCTCCTTCCATTCAGGTAGACTAAATAACCACAGAGATATACTGTGTGCTTTTTGAAAATTGCTCATTGTTTTTGTTCCTCCCAGTTACAGTTGTGACTGATAATTTAGATCTTCCCATATTTCTGCATAAATCTGAGCCTAAACATTATCATAATCTCGTATAAATTCTAAAAGTGTATGCAAAGAACCCAATTTAACAAGACAAAAATCCCTATTTATCAAACTAAGGTAATCAATCAAGTATTACACGACTTCAGAATATGTGAAAATCTTGGAACAGTGAAGCATGTAAGAGCCAGTAAGTTCTCAAAGGCACCCATGAAAACCTCTGATTAACTCAAGTTTTCTCTCATTATGGTTCCTTTTAATGTTCATTAGTCCACCTTTGGGTGTCAGTTTGAAAAAATGCTATTTTAAAAAGTGAGATTACAGTAAAACTCTTTGGTTTAATGGGAAGAGTCAAGTTTTGAGAAAGTAAATCACTGCAAAAATCGAGCAAAAGAACCATACGTCCCACCTGTGAAAAGTTGTGGTATGTTTCATATTGTTTCATGTGGGCCAGGATAGCTTTCCATGATTGATGGAAGTATAAACTTTAAATGACAGCAACAAATTGTAAAACAAATTTCAAGGATATCTGGCCATGAATCTCAGGAATAAGAAGGGCATGCAGCAGGAAGATTAGCCAAAACATATAAGTTGTTCGACCAAAAAGTGGTTGAAAATGGATGAATAAAGTTTTTGTTGTTTGTTTATGACTTGAAAGAAAACAGTTCATGTAAGGACAACAACCAAAATCCAAGAGCTGGAGCTGTTCTGTACAGAGAAAAATTCCTCCAAGCTACTCAACAGAACTGAGAAACATCTATTCAGCTGCAGCTGCACAAGAGGGGTCACACCGGCAGATCATTTTCCTCTATAAAGAAGGAAACTAGGAATCACAATTTGTCACACTTATCCGAGTTCTGTATTGTACCTGAAAATCTGATGGCGTTTCATAAGTTTGAGAACCACTGCATTAAAGTTACATCATGTATAGGCTAACTTCCAAATGAAAAACCCTCAATCAATGCTGCAGTCACCTACTGTAATAAGCCCCGAGTTTAGTGGGAGGCTGAATAGGAATGGTTTCACAGCAACATCAATTACCACCAGGGCTTAAGCAATTTCAGGGGTTGAGACATTTTCTGAATACTTATTAGGAGGAACCACAGGACAGATATGTCTGAGAAGCCATCATAACAGAATGACAAACATCCTGTATTGGTGTGTTTATATAAAGAACCAGACAGTATGAGCGACAAATGCTGGTTTTGTCTAGCAGATTGCAGGATGCATCCAAGCCACATGAGTAAAGCTTGCTAACCTCTCGTCTGTATCATAACATGAGTCAGTGCGAGGACGACAGTCATGCACATATGTACACACTTTCACAAAGATGGTGGTTTTGATCTAAATATGGTAACTGGAAAAGAGAAAGCAGGCGGCTGTGTGTCTTATACAAACCTCAGACTGTTTGCCTAATATCGATTAGCATTTATTTCATCTCGATAAAGTGTTTCGGATATCATTCACACATGTACACAACAGCATGACTCACGCCTGTTGATCAGATTCACCAGAATTGTGTATGGAGAGTAAACCTTGATGTTATGCACTTCCTGAAAGTACATACAGTACACCTTCTACATTATTCAGAAGTGTTCGATCCAAACGCTGCATGACAAATCAGTGCCAAAGCTTGTGACAGTGACTCACTTGGTTTAATGAGAACAAAAATGTTCACGACTTTTCAGAGTTACTGATGTCATGCTTTAAATATAGCTTTGTGTGAACATGTGAACGTCGTGTATTCAAAGTGAGAAAAATAGAGGAAATCATTGACCATGATCAGAAAGTTTTACCACACTGAACAGAGTCCCAGACAATGATTAATGCCATTGCAGATTAGAAATGAGATCTGATTTGCGTATCAATCTGCATATGAGTGACAGCCCAAGGATTTCAACTCTTGGATATAAGCTGGTTGCTGTTGATATTAAAGAAAAATTACTTTTTTTTTTACCTGGACCTTAATTATACCATGAAAAAAGTTCATAAACTCACCCGGAACAATTTTGGAGTTACTTAAAGTCTATCGGGAGATATTTAGATCCATCGCACTAGCACACATATCCATTCAATGGAAGTTGTCGGGGGAAACATTTCAGCCTCTAAATAAGACATTATCTGCCACAAAACGCCTTCATTTCACCAGTGTTTAGTTATTAGTT
>JAPMNP010653689.1:0-10269 GCA_029874935.1 Atherina boyeri | reverse complement strand
ACGCTAAGGAGTAACCCAAAGAGAGGCTTCTACATCAGGTCTCATACTATAAGTGGAAACAGTAGCTTTTACATGTAGTCCAGAACTTACGCCAATGAGATTCTTTTCGGTTAAATTCTTTATAGCAGAAGACAACAGCTTTTTCTACAACAATGTTACTTGTATTTGCTTTCTGTTTTTATTCAATTAGACTTTTAATGATGAAGTTACATTTTGTTTGGTCTTGTTTAAACTATTTAACAGTCTTGATACAAACATACATTTGCATGATAAGCCAAGTTATGATACTAAAGCATTTAGGTGTCATACAGTATAATGATAACCTTAGCACAGCCTGTTATGTACTACAGCACCATTAGGGGGCAACCATGGTTGGTGAATTTACACAAAGTTATCATTTGGACTCTATGATTTTGAAACATATAGGATAGATACTAAGGGCCACTGGTAGCACTGCAGACAGTGTTCAAGTCAGAGATAACAAAGGAATGTAGAAAGTGAAAGTAGAGACACAAGATATAGATATAGCAGTATAGGAAATTAAATCTTTTTTTTAAAAGAAAACATGTAATGTATTTCTATATGCTGTTCTGCATTGCGCTACCATGTTCTTGATCATAATGCAGCATTTATACAGCATAATCTCATGAAATGCCTACATGGGTGATGTTTACATGTAAACAGTTTACATTTCATTAAGATTATGTAAAGTCATAAAACCATCAGATGTGATGACTATGCAAAGTTACATAGCCAATATGGCTGAAGAAACACTGATCAACCGTGTGATTTGGCTTTATGAAAGAAGTCCAAATCTTTGTGCGAACAGTCTATTATACCTTATATATCAAGATATATACTGTATATACATACACACATATGTATGTATGTATGTGTGTGCGTGTGTATGCGTATGTATGTGTGTGTATGTGTATGTGTGTGTATGTATGTGTGTGTATATATATATATATATTTCTCTTTGAATATTTTGTTTTGGTTATGTATTGTAATTCATCATGTACGAAATGAAAATGAAAATGGATTCAAATTAATTAAAGGCATACCTATTACATAATAAACATTTGGTGCTTCATAAGAATCTGCAAACTTAGCTTTTAAACAAAATTCCTGGAAACAAATAGTTAAACTTCTTATTGATAATGTTGCATATTCAACATCACTGTGAGGTGTGTTAAACAACACCACACAGTCTGTGTTTTAGAAAGCTCGAGCTGTCAAAGCAAGTTTACGCTGCTTTTCCTTACTTTCTTCCTTGTTAATCAGTATTGCAAATATATATTAATCTTATAGTTCCTCACTCCCTTTTGTTTCCCTCTAGGTAATTTTCTTCCATATTCATAAACAGCTTGAAAATATTCCAGGGATCTGAATATTTGTGATCTATACTACGGCACAAATTAATAAATGCATACATACCACATTCCTTTCTCCTTAACATAAAGACTAAACTTTTATGAAGTTGAAATGGCTTCTTGTTAAATTCCTACTTTTTACTCTTCCATCACTTAGGGCTCTTTTTGACTACGACAAGACAGCAGACTGTGGCTTCCTCAGCCAAGCTCTTGGTTTCAAGTTTGGGGATGTGCTGCATGTATTGGACTGTGGAGATGAAGAGTGGTGGCAGGCCCGTAAAGTCAGCCCACAGAACGAGGCTGAGGAGGTTGGCTTTATCCCAAGCAAGCACAGGTCAGACACAGTTTATTACTGAGAGTACAGTATATGTGTTAGGCAGGGCATGATTTTGTTTGTGTTTCTGTAGCTGTTTTTTTTAATTAAACGCACAAACTGTTTTTGACAACAAGTGGTCAGAAAGCCATGTTTGTTTTATGGAAAACTTTTGTAGGTTATTACCCATGTTAAATTGTGTGTTCTGTATTTAAATGTGCTCTCTTTTTGTCATTTCTTGTCATCTGTACAGGGTGGAAAGAAAAGAATGGTCTCGTGCTAACACCAAAGAGAGGGTATGGTAATTCTTTTAAATCCTTTGATTGATGTTGCTCGTTTCAAAGCATCTCCAAGTTTGTGCAATTCTGGTTTTGTTTCTGTTACAGGATCATGGTCGAGACAGCTTGAGTACACAAGGTTAGTATGAACACAAATGTGCTCTATGTTGACAATGAATTCAACCATAAACATGTTTGTGATGTGTTGATAGAATAAACAACTATTTACACTCTTTTGTAGCCACAAAAATATCAAAATCTCTACTGAATGTACAAGTTACAGGTTATAACTCAGACTAATAATTAAGGCTATAACTGAATATTCTATGCAGTCCAACCTTTACTCTTCATTTTAGCATTATTACCTTCATCAAATATTAGCACAATGCACTGATTCCCAAATGCAAACATATTTAGTTATAATTGATTATTTCCCACAGACTGTAATTAAAAGCCCTTTAAGACTGTCACATATTCATGGCGTATGAGGTGTTTGTCACCTTTTTGAAATCAAACAAAGAGCAGCTTTATACAAATGCATACATGCAGACAAGTATCCAAATCTTGTTTTAAAATGGCGAAAAGAAACATGTGACTTCATATTTCTATGATCTATTTCTAGGGAGGGATAAAGCTTTGCAGAGCTATGAAATAGTTACTCAAGTGGAAGGTAAGACCATACAAAAAAATATCTGAAGGCCAATATTCATTTAATTTTTGTTCTGATTTGCTTTTGTATTTGACTCAACTCTCTTTCTTCCATTCTGCTCATAAGTACATTATGCGAGGCCCATCATCATTCTGGGTCCAGTGAAGGACAGGATAAATGATGACCTGTTGTCTGAATTCCCTGATAAGTTTGGATCTTGTGTCCCTCGTGAGTAATTATGCTGTCACTCATCAAGACTGATCTGCTCTCCGTTTTTTAATTTGATGTCACTACTGCCACCTGCAGCAATTTTAGTGTGACGTCTGCACCTAAGTAATTGCTTTAAGAGCCACAATGGCATGAGCATTAGCATGGTTTGAATTGTGTTTTGCTCTCCATTTGACAGACACCACGCGACCCAAGAGGGAGTATGAGGTAGATGGGCGAGACTATCATTTTGTGTCGTCACGGGAACAGATGGAGAAGGACATCCAGAGCCATCGGTTCATTGAAGCCGGCCAGTACAACAGTCACTTGTATGGCACCAGTGTTCAGAGTGTCCGCGAGGTGGCTGAGCAAGTGCGTGGTAACATTATCTATTAGAAAATAAAAAATATAAAATATATTCACATAATATGGTGATTGTGTTCACATCTATCATAAAACTTGTAAAAGTCACCCACGAGCCAAACTTCAGTTATACTTCCATCATACGGTGAGATCAGATCCAGCTATATTATTTAGGTGTGATGATAATTTTGTGTTAGTAATGTAAAACAATAACAACTTCTAATACAGCACATACTATCTCCAATTGTCTACAAATAAATTGCAACTTCTTGTGGCTTATTGCCTAATCAATGTGCCATTTTATTCAACGCTAATAAGTTTTGTCATTATTTCCATCCTTGCACGTGTGCACAAGCAGCAGGGTAAACACTGCATCCTGGATGTGTCGGCCAATGCAGTGCGCAGACTACAAGCAGCTCAGCTCCATCCTATTGCCATCTTTGTCCGGCCCAAGTCACTGGAGAATGTTCTGTATGTATTAAAATATTTCCTCATACAATTAATGTTAAATGTTTGGGTGATAAACAATAAACATGTTCTACACTGAGAAAACAGGCATTATAATGAAGAATTTGTGTGTGATTTTATCAGAGAAATCAACACTCGCCTGACTGAGGAGCAGGCCAGAAAAGGAATGGACCGGGCTCTCAAACTAGAGCAAGACTTCCTAGAGTGTTTCTCAGGTAAGAGTACATAGAAATTATGTGGACAAAGAGTGACACCCAGAGCCATCTATTAATGTTTCAGGTCATATTGATGCAGCAATATAATCGTTTATAAAAAATTAACAAACATTCAAGCATGACTGTTTCTGTACACGTTATATTTACTAGAATGTATATATGGATATGGATTTAGTTTATATATTTGCATATCTACTGTACTCCATTTAACATGAAATGGAAATCATGTAAAAAGAAAGTCTTTTAGTTGTAAAGTCTTATGTATCATGACATCATTGAAAAATAATAATGATAATTTACTACTAGGTTTACTTGCTAGGTCTCAAAATAAGGTCAATATAATTTCAGATAAACAGCAACACTTGAGACTGTACAGTGTTGTTATTTTTCGAACAGAATTAAGCCAAAATACTGCCTTAAAAACATATTTACTGCTTCCATTATTAAAAGGATAAGCAGCAGCCAGGTGCTTCGGATCACATGCACTTGCTTAACCGATCATCAGCAAATGTGAAGACCTCTATAAAAACAATTGTTTAGTCTTTTTGTTGGTCTGTAATAATTTGGTGGTGTTAAAACAACAGCAAGGGGGGAATATGATTGTTGCTGTCCACTGATGTGGGTCAGGTTCTAATATCATTTTATCATCTATCTAAATTGAGAAAGATTCACAAATGGTAAACATTTAGGACAGCTGTCAGTCTTCTATGATTGTCAATCTTCCAAGAGCTACATCTAAGATCCTGCTGGCCTTGGTTAGCATGTTAAATGTTAAAGTTCATGACAGTACATTTAGAGAAAAACTGAACAAGTATGGCTTGTTTGGAAAGATTGACGCGAGAAAGCCTCTTCTTCAAATAAGAGCTCGATATAACAGTTTAGGTTGACAAAGTTACTTCTGAAAAATAATCACAAGACTTTTCTAACAATGTCCTTTGGACAGACAAGGCCAGAGTAACAGCAAATTATTTGACTGAAACTGGGTCATACAACAGGATAATGATCACAAAAACCCCTGAATGAAATGCTGAGGTGGGACCTACAGTATGTGACAGTTGACGGTCCCGTCCCTATGCCTCCGATTGATGATGCACCCTGGCTACTTGGCACAAAGATGTCCCTTTGGTTGAATGGTTAGCGCCCATGACTTTCACCTGGGAGTCTAGAGTTCAAACCCCTTTGTGTGCCTTTCTATCACCCTGCCACACCTACTTCAAGTTATTACTGCAAAATGTGATTTAACATGTCATATTGTTAGTTATTCAAACACTGCTTTTGAATTATGTCTTATTCTCTGTTGAATAGATAACAGCAAAGTATGATATGTTGCATGTTTGATGTCTTAAAACATATAGTTTTAAAACATATAGTTTTAAGACCAGATGTATTTTGTTTCTTTTATCAAGTATTGACAGTAAATCTGCTACTTATTGAATAGAATTTTTTAGAAATGAAAGGGTGTACATATTTCTGGTCATTGCTGTTTTCTTGTGCCCACTTAAGGAGCTGGTAAGATAAACATTTTGAAGTTGATCCCTTTCTTGTGTTTTTAACCGTTTGATGCCAAAGCTCACAGATGACAAAATAATCCTCCTCCCAATGATAAGCTTCTCCTGCATAAATATAATAAATGAGTTAAATGGGGGGGGGAAAAACAACGCCTTTTGGGAGGACTCAGAGCATTTTAACATTTAAGAGATGCAATTAAGGCAAATCTCAGCAGTAGACAGAATATGGATGCCAGGTTTTCTTCCAAATCTGGTGCTGTCTACAATTTCTAACAGCTGTAGTAATATTTTATCAAACACAAAAAGAATAAATATGTGGGGAAAAGCGTACGCAAAAGAAATGTGCCTGTTCTTTGATGCATTGCAAAATTATGTTCATAATTGATTATTCCCTGCACTCTCTAGAAAACACATCTGATAAACAGCCATCTTTTCATCTGTCTTTCTTTATCTTCCCACCCAATGTTTCCATTTCTGCTTCCCATGGCTTCTCGTATGTCTTTATTCACCACTGTTTGTGCCATTTTTCTTCTTTCCTTGTTGTTTTCTTTCCTTCTTTCACACATGCTGTTTTCTGTTGCAGCTGTCGTGGAAGGGGACAGCTTTGAGGAAGTTTATCACAAAGTAAAGACAGTGATTGAGGAGCAATCAGGGCCTTACATCTGGATCCCCACTCGAGAGAGGCTGTGATGCTGCACCCGGCCAACCACCCCTCCCTCACAGCCACCAACCAACACCACCCCTCGCCCTCACAGCCAAGCCAGCCTCGCCTGCCTGTCTGTCGTCCAGCGAAGTCAGTGCTTCGGCAATCACTGCAAATGACACCGAGAGGCCAATAAGTACAAACACAGAGACAGAGACAAACACTGGAACTGACACTACGAGGCAAAGAAGGATACCAAAAAAGAGACTGTGACAGATGTGAACACAGTGATGTGTAACTAAACTGAAAGGAGAGAAAAGATCTCATCAGTATTCCACTTTAATGAAGCAGGACTGAATATCGAGGCCCTGTTCACACTTAGCATTAAAATGCACCTTGGATACGAGCTGTGACTGCACCCAAAAAACCTGTGGGAGTAAATGTCCTAAACACTTTAATGATGCTAAATAACTTGTGTGTATGTGTATAACACGTGTTTAGATGCAGTTGCAGTTTCACACCAGATAAAAAGCAAATGAAGTGATATCCAATCACAAGTGAAGCCATTTTGATACCATTTTGATGCCAGGTGTGAACTGCAGTCCATGTCATGTTGCTCTCAACAGAGTTTAGATCAAACTGGAGACAACAATAGATCTAAACAGGGCTTGACAGAGAGCAGAGGGTGACCCAGCAGGGATGGATCCAGAGGTAGTAACACCACCTCATCCTCGCCACCCAAGTATCATCCCTCTTCAATGACCACCTCCAATGCCCCTGAAATGGAGGTGCTCAAACAGACACTGGCCCCTCTTTTTGTATTGCCTCCTGGCCGTCTGTCCTCCTCCTCTTCCTGTCACCTCTGCCTTGTTTCAGGACAGGAATGGGGGAAGACTGAGAACAAGGGGGGCCAAATCTAGCTGAGTCCCTCTTGACCAGGAGTCTGTTCTCAGCAAAGACCCACTTTTTGTGAATCTCTTCACGGTTCCTGGAGTGAACTCAGAATAACACCTCAGTGACCAAGACTGATATCTGTTCTTTCGCCCATCTTCAGTATCACAAGGCATTATTTAAAGGCAGTTCAAATAATTATAATGATAAAAACTCATTATGCTGAATTTGTGCATGCATCTTCAAAGACCATGGAGACAGGAGAGGCGGGAGACGGAGGGAAATTCAGTTTTTTGTTTGTTTTTGTTTTTTGTTTTATTTTTTAAAAGAAAAAAAATGAAGTAAAGGGTGTGTTCTCCTTCTCTGCCTTTTTATTGGGAAGGAGTGTTTCAGCATGTCTCATGAAGGAAGAAGAGAGAAATGGTCACGAGAGGCTGGTCCCGAGCAAACTAGATGCTCTAACAAACAATTTAGCCTCTTCTCTCTTATATACACGCAAACACTCACACCCATCTAGCAACACACACACACAAACACACTTGTAAAGTTGTAAAGCCAGCTGTAAACCTGACACACGCCTCGTCAGGGGTGCTGGCTGTTCTGACCTGCTGGTCAGAATCCAGGATGAATGTTATCTCTCCAGGCACAAGCAGCAGAGCTCTTAGCTTCAGCGCACCAACTTGCTGGTCAATCTTCCAAAAGATCCCCCCTCAGCTGCAGACGTACACACTGTTTCCAGTGGCCGCCATAAAAAGCCATGGTGTGTGTATGTGTGTGTGTGTGTGCGTGGGTGTCTGTGTGCGCGTGTCTCTGCACAATTGTGCACATTCAAGTGTGTAAACTCCTCTGTGTGAGGGGGGAGAAGGTCTTCTTTTATTCTCTCTCTTCCACTTTTCTGTTCTTTCTCGTTCTAGAGTCCACACAATTAAAAACGAAGTCATCTTTAAATAAAATTAAAAAATCTATGGCCTATATATATATATATAAATATATATATAAATATATATCTTTTTTATGACAATTTATAACGGGACTAAGTCTGTAAAAATCAACATTTCCAAACAATATTCCATTGATTTCTTTGGGTAATATTGCATTTTGATTGTTGAATTTACTCACATTCCCATTTTACTGTTGTTAACTGCAGCTAAAGCTCCACAAAAAAAACTGAACTGTTCAAGCTGATGTAAGGCAGACCTCACACTAGAGCTTTGAACTGAAGTATATGATATGTTGTTGTTTGAAAAATAATTGAAAAACATGTGCAATGCAGCTGTGTGTGTCTGTCTGACTGTGTGCGTGTGTGTGTTTGTTGCTCATGCGTGTGATTGGCAAGAAAGTGTATGTTATGTATAGAATATAAATGACACTATATGAGAATATTCATCCTTTATAACAGCTTATAGTAGTTATGATGTATATTAAATAAATGGGTGGTGTGCATGTGTGTGTGGCTGTGTGAGAGAGTGAGACACACACATAAAGATGTAGTGCAATACTGCTATGATGTTATGCAATGAAGATGGTTTTATGTGTAAGATGAAAACAGTATCTATAATGTTTGCACTGGCAGCATAAAATGCTGTGGAAATCATCAGGATGGGGACAGGAAGTGAAAGCAAAATGGATCAAAGTAAAGGTTTTAAGAGCATGTGTTTGTATTAACTTATGATATGTTCTAAGTGAAGGTGGAATTATTGATGGAATTGACCGTTCATATTTATTGTTTGTTTATTTTTCCTCACTTGCTTCTTACAGAACACAGTGGAACATCTGAGGCTTGCAAATGACAAGTATCATTTTCTGTTTTGTTTTTTTCCTTATTTGGGGGTTTCTTATTTTTTTTTCTATTAAGAACTGTCACTTGGTCCATTTCAAGTCTGTATATTTTTGTATTTTCTTTATTCTTTGTCCACATCAAGAAAGTCCTTGGGTCTTGGCCACAAATGCTGTAAATACAATAAAGATGTTGGGATGCCGTGTGGCTTTAGATTAGCCATTCACACTGCTAAATTGGAGAACAAAATTCCATTGGAGCCACACCCTAAACACAAAAAAGTACATTTGCACATTCTTGGTGGGTAACACACACAGACACAAACAAAATATTAGCACGTCCACACATGCATTTACATTTCCACAATGATGAAATCACAGAATCGAGAACACGCTCATGAATTGAATATCTTTTCCGTTTATTTCTTTGAGGGTTCAATGTATTTTATTAATATCTCTCTCAGCCATCCGTATCATAGTGTGATATTCCTTATAAAGTATATGAATTTTTACAGAAAAGACTAATTACAAAGTTACAACAAAGTCAACTGATGCAGAAAAATATATTCAATAATGACAATATGAAGCAAAATAAAATGTTCCAGTTCAGTGAAGCGCTTGTTGTAAATTAGCTATAAAATAATAAAATTAATTTAAAAATGCTTTCTGAAAATGGACTCAGCCACCTTCTTGTTTTCTTGATTAACCATTTTAATCATTTGATCCCTCACTGCAACTCCACAGGTGGAGACGTACATCACGGCCAGAAGAGGACGCTCACTCTCCATTTTCAGCAGCTTACACAAGCTTCTCTCAGCTGCATTTGGACAGACTTGCTCTGGCTCTTATTTTGCTGGTGGCTCCCCACCGCCCCTTCCCCCTCATCAGGGGAACCATTTTCTTGTTAGGAAAGCACACAGTCAAGAGGAACATTTCGCCTGATCTCATGTTATGCTACAGTATATGTGTGTCTGGATGTGCAGGCTTTCAGACTGTTTATGGTTTCCATGATCCTTCTTTTTTTAAATTGCTTGGTTCAAATTGTATAATCTGTGCATTTGTTAAAGGCTAAAGCTATCATTCAAACATAAACAAATGGTTAATCCCAGTCATCGTAAACCGTAAGCTTTGCCTTTTTGTTAACTGCCCAGGCACCCACATCTAATTTTGTTATGGCTGTTGAGGCTGTTTGGTTGCATCATTATTATGATAAACTGTAAAAGAAAAAAAAGGAAGAAGAGAAGAGTCTGCTCGGTTTACGGGCAGAAAAAAGCTACGTCTAATTCCTAACCTGAATTCTTTCTGTATCTGAATTTGCTTCTTATTTATAAAGCCCTTAATCTCATTGTGTTCCTTAAAATTGACTCTAAAACAGATCACAGACAAAATCCAGACGGTTGTTAACTCATTAAACCTCAGTTATCTGCAAGTAGGCATGTTGTTACCAACTCATGCAGCCAAACACCCTGCTGAACTTTAGTTCGGTCTTGCATGGTTGAATCCTTCATCTACATGACACAACAAACATATCAGCACACTTTCTCGTCTCGGGTTTGAATATTTCAGTCTGCACACAGTCTGGTCA
>JAPMNP010653674.1:0-12481 GCA_029874935.1 Atherina boyeri | reverse complement strand
ACACTACAGTATATTTCTATATGTAAAAAAAACAACAACATTAACCTCTTCAAGAAAACCCCCCAAAATGAAACCAAAAAAACAAACAAAAAAAAAAACGTCAAAATCACAATGCAGTATGCATTATAAAGCTCTTCCATAATCCAAAAATAGATTTAGGAGGCCATTCATGTATGTTATGTGTTTTACCAGTATGATGGCCAACAAACCCCAGAGTCTGTGCATCTCAGTGATGTCATACTAAATATCTTTTTATGTATTTATTTTCTTAGGCATGCATTACCAGCATGCGTTTAAGTTAACAAATTCTAGCAGGATACTGTGTCCCCTGATAGCTAGCCCAACACAATTAAGAGGTTGAGGATGTTGTGTTGGCTCGGTGTTCTACTTAAGTGCCTTCACACTCATAATGTGAGCTTTGCCACTGATACTGATGCTGCTGACAAGGGCTTCTCTCCCTCCACAGCCTCCACGTTTTGCCCTACTGCAGCACGTACCTTGGAGACTATTAATCGCAAAGTCCCCTGCATGTTATTGTCATGTTGCTTTGTAATCCATGCATAACTGCTGCAGCGGCCATCCCCACAAGTATTACACCACTGTGCTAAACTGCATTTCTGCATCTATTTGGAATTGACATTAGTTTTCTTGCCAGAATTATAGTCGTGATGCAGTCAAATAAGCATAATGAAACATCACAGGTACTTCAAACGGTAATCTTGCTCATTACTATTTGAAAGAATAAATTAATAAATTGGTGTTTGATTACTTTTACTAAATGATTACTAAATGTGCACTTTCTTTGTAATGATAAGTTGAAAAAGAAAAAAGAAAAGAAAAAAAACACAGTTTCTGGGGCTCTAGAAAGGAAAATTGGTCTCAACCAGCATTCACATCAAAACACACAGTAAAGGGATCATTATTAAGCTCTCTAGTCGTATGCTTTTAAAATATTTCCAGAAATACAATTTTTTCATTTAAATACTGTAAACCTCACTCCTCAAAAATGCGTTAATATACCAAGCTATACATTTAGTAAAATAAATTTCAAAACCATAAAATTTTATTCTTCTTTTAAAGTCTGAGTAAAGCAAAATCCGAGATCTGGATGAAAACAAGTTGTATGAGTTAGGAAGTTGATAAAAGGCAGAGAACTGGGATTGTGGAATTGGACTGTTCAAGAGTTTTTCATTGATTTCCTACTCAGGATTTTTAGGGTGGGTCTAAAATCACAAATCCAGGACACATTGAAACTGCCCCCCCCCACACACACACACACACACACACACTCAAATATTATATTGTAAATGGGCCGACTATGATTTATTAGTCTCAGACTAGCAATTAGCTAGCTAACTGTTGCCTCCGAAACAGAAATTCATCTTCCTTAGACGCCAGAATTGGCAGAATTTGGGCGAACTACTGAAATTGAAGTAGAACAGTAACAACTAGAAAAACTAGATACATTTTCTAAAGAGTAACACTAAACTATGTCACCGCTGCAGATCTGGCAACACATCAGCACAGCCAGCAGTCCATCACTGACGTTTGAGAGCAGCACACCAACTTAGACAACGTTAGTTGTAGTTGACAGTCTGTGAATGTTCACTTTTGTGCAGAGCTGCAGTAATAGAGAGTTCACAATCACAGCTAACGCATTATCCAGGATCTTTTACTGGAGGCCGATAGGCTTAACAGTTAAACTGATACACTGTTCCCCCCCACTGGTGTGCTCATGCTGCTGAATCCTTGCATCACATACGCATCACAAAAACATCCGTTGGAGGGTGATAAAATTATTCATTATTTGTAGTTGCATTTGCAATTCACTTCTAAGTGTTTTGCTTTGATTAAAATGAACTTTGCTCTGTTTTCTTCTTATGTTTCATTGGAGCTGATCTGAGGTCTGTCAATCAGTGTGTGAGAGCAGAGCACTGCTCCTTTTCCTGAGATTCTGAGACCTAATTCAATTGTTTTAATCATTTATGTTGGCTGAAGGTTGAACAACAAGGATTTATTCCTGTGTTACTCAGACTTTAAAACTTTCAGAAATGTGCAGTTATTGTAAAATGGCTTATAAATAGACTTTTGTATTGAATCAAAACTGAATGAAAGTTGGGCAGCTTGTTAACACATTGGTGTGATTATAATCCCTCAGCAAGACTGCAACGTTTTAAGAGGGGTGCAAACTGCACTTCCTAAGTGTGAAAAGTGTGTTAATGTCAATCTTTTTGCATCTTCTGGTAACCGGACCTGAGAAATACCACAGAAAAAAAACCTTTCTGATAAAGCTTGGGTCTTATGGTAAATCTGATTTTGGTTTTTACAAAGGGCCATCTGCCCCCCCTCCCCCCCTTCATAACTGTCAATCTCAACTTTGCTGTCAAAGGGAAAAACATCCCAAAATGGCTGAAAAGAAGTTTGTAAACCAGCTTATTATTTCAATTGACAAAAAAGTGAGTATTGAGAGTTTTAGGAATCATCTTTTGGATTTCTTTCAAATGGTCTGATGTTTTGGATGTGAAGAAAATTAGACCCTTATTGAGGGCATTGCTCTAAACAGACACAACTGGAAAGAAAGATTAATGCACATTAGTAGCTCCAGTCTGCAGTCCCAGAGCAGAGCGCCATTATAAAACTGACTCCATGTTGTCACACGTCTCATGGTCCTCCAAGTTGTATATGAACTTTGTCCTGTTGGTTGGGTTCTGGGTGATCTCTTTGCCCAAATTGTCCAGAGTCACATTGGAAGAGAAAAGTTCAGTTGGTGTGAGGTACCCCTCACTGTTCTTGATGTATTTCCTGTAGTTCTTTCTCAGACAGTGCCACGTGGTGGTGTACAGGACAAAAGCTGATGCCTTGAGAACGATGGCGATGCTGACATACAGATGCCTGTAGGCCACGTTGTCGTACAGCATGCAGGCTCCCTTCTCGCCGCAGACAGAGCTCCAGAACAGACAGGTGGAGTCGATGCCCATGCCAAAGATCAGAGGGGGAGGAATGAAGCCTGGAGCAGAATGGGATAGTGGACAGACAGCAGGTCAGAAAGCCAAGAAGAGAACCAGTTTGAGCTCAAGTTCCAACTGGATGTGGGCCGACAATCTGATGAAGTTCTTTTCAAGAAAGGTGAAAAATTGCTCTGACATTTACATCACAGAGTAAAACTCAAGTAGCACAAACTCACCAGAGAAAGAGAGAGTTACAACAAGATGTACACCCAAAATAAATGGAATATGTGGATATTGATGCAAATGAGGGTCAAAACATGTAAGTGTTGAGTCCTCACCTATCAGCCTTAAAAGCAGGAACAGAACTCCGAGGGCGTATGATTTAAGCTCCGGACTCACGGTTCTGAAAGGAAAAGACAACGAAAGAAAAAAAGAAAGAAATGAAAGTGACCTGAAAGCAGCCTATTTTGGATTTCAATACTTTTCAGGAGCTGACTTTCGGAATGATGGCAACATTTCGGAACATTTTTCAGCAATCAGGTTGCATACAAACACAATAAATCTCAATTTTAAACGTTTTATAAATTCCTTTAAGTATGACAAGCTGAGTTTGCAGCAGAAAACTGGTTTCATAGTGTCACTATCAGGGGCACACAGTAATATCAACCATACATGTGGGTTGGCTTTTATTATTGAGCTTTTATGCTACAATCAATCAGGAAACAAGATTACATCAACCAATGGCAGGAGCCAATAATTATCATGTGTTCTGTTTGTGTTGCATTGACTTGGATCTGAAACCGACACCATTTATTTAGATGAAATTGTGTGCACAAAAAAAGGGAGAAAAACATATGTTTGGACTGTAAAATCATAGAGGTGGAAATATTTTAACCAACTAAAAATTCTTTAGAGAAAATAAATAGCAAAAGCAATCAGCCTTTAGCCAGATTGTTCATTTTAACATTGGTAGCAGTGATAATCACGTCTGTAGTCACTGTAGTTTTAGTCTGGATGGTTTCCAGCTGAGCTACTGAACAGACACACACGTATGACAGAAGTAATAACTGCACTAACCTCTTAATGTAGCCTTGTAGAAGCTTTTTGCACCAGTCTGCTCTCTGCAGCTATTCCAGAACTATGCATGCTAGGAATGTTACAGTTTCCAGGAGCCATTTTTGAAGTGGCAGATTTCAGATTTCCCTCTTTTGCATTAAAGGACAACATGTACTTCTGATTGTTGTTCAACTAAATGATCTGCGAGCTTCACCTCAAACATAGTTTCCTGACACCTTTTTAAAATGATTCTGTACTGATTTCATTATTCCTCCATTACCAGAGGCAACAAGCCATCCCACAGTATGATATCAAATCTACCATGTTCTGCTGTTGGTGCAGTTTTTCTTTTCTTTTCTTTTTCATTTTCTGACTTCCCAAAAAGCTCTGGTTTTATCAGCCGTTACATCAGATTTCACAGGCTTACAACAAAATGCTTTTAATAAAACTGAAAATGTTAAGTGTCATGATAACAATTTATGTGAATTGTTCAAGCGGTGAGCAGCCTTTGAAACTTCCTGTGAGCTTTGCATTGTTGGAGATAAATGCTCAGCAACAGCACATCAAAAATCCCAGAGTCTTGATTGAGTTGTTTTTACCTGCACTGACTATGACCTTAACCATTTCAGTAACAACTACAAGAAGAAATCATTTCTATACACATCTGTTCCATTTCATGTTCTGCAGCGAGGTTGTCCTGAGTTATTATATGTGACATAACATTCCCATGTGCCAGCATTTCTCTGTATGTCATCATGATGAATCACTCCTCTACGATTCATGGGACTCCTTCATTGAACCTTGAGCTTCTCCAAATCTCAACAGCTCCCTCTTGTGGACCGTCAGCATCCTACCTGATAAGGATGATGACGGAGGGTGTCTGAGCCATGGCTCCGATCATGCTGCACACACAGATGACACACAGAAAGGTGAGGAAGGCTTGCTGACAGCCGGGACTGGGGCACTTTCCTGGTAGAGCCACCGCCTCTTCGGTGGTGCTGGATACGCATGCACAGCTGCTCAGGTTCTGACACAGAAACAAGAAATGAGGTGAAAATGTCATCTTGAAAGTCATGAAATGTGTTTTTTTTTCCATATGTTTTTTTTCTTTCTTTTTGTCTCCACTTACTGGCTTGGTGCAGCCGGCAAAGCAGGCTGAAAGGTACGTGACTCCGTTGGAGCCGCAGACGGGGCTCACCGATGCTGTGTAACAGTTACAGTTACTGTTGCACGACGACTCCGGCCGCTGCCACGTCTGCAGCGTCCTGGGGAAGCCAGCAAAGATTGTGTTAGAGATTGAACTGCACATACAGCCGACATACCATGTTCACATCACGTGTATCAAAGTGATCACTCATACTCGTTGCTGTAGGCCACAGTAACCCCAGCAACGGGTCCCGTGTCACAGCCCAAGAAGAGAAAAGAGATGTAGCAGGCAGTGGACACCAGGTTGACCAGCATGGCCATGCGGACGGCACCCAGGGCTGACAAGTTCAGCTTCTTAACCAGCAGTCCCCCCAGGAAAATACCCAAACAGGCACAGGGGATGGCCGTCATACCTGGAGAGCGGGACACAAACACAGTTCTTAAAGCATCTATTTTTTTTTATTTTATTTGAAAATAACGAACAAAAGTTGATACGTAAGACGAAACATAAATAAAAGTAGAAACAAAAAATCACTTAAATGTGGATATATTCATAATTTCCACATTTTTATTTCTGTATGTATGAATCCATTTTTTAAAAAGTTTGTTTTCAAAAAGCAAAATGATCTATTTTCTATATTATTTAAGTTATCACTCCCCCTTTAGACTTCCATATCATTTTCCAGTTTGTTTATGCTTTTGATAATAAGAGAAAGTCTTGTTTCAATTCCTGCACACAGGAACTCCAAAACAGTCTTGCACCTGCTCAGTCTGACTGTAGTCTGAGAGGATTTGCTTCCTCTCTGTACGTGAAGTCCATTATCTGATCATCTGGCCATTGAGAGCTCTATTTCAAAATTGCTGAGAGAATCTGCTGACGGGTTGGATGCCTCCAGTTCTTGCTGGCTGCACAAGTAAATTGCTATCACCTACTGCGTCCATTTTACATGATTATAGCTTCTGCATCCCATCTGGACCTCGATTAAATATCTCGGTATTATCGTGCCGCCTAAAAATGAGAACTTCAATGTGTTTCTCAGTTCAGATATTTCTTCATCTGAACAAAGTGGTTTCAGGTAGCAAGACTTGCTACGTTAGATCAAGAACACTTTGCACAATATTCTCAGCGATGAAAATGGCAGGAAAACTAGTTTCCGTCACAGCTGCTATAATTCACGATCACCTGCAGAGTGCTGAAGCAAACACACTCCTGCATGTGATGTAATAGGACACATTGGGAGTAAACAGGGATTTCAGGACCACTGGATCTATCCAATAAAATACATGAAATCACTCAATAACTTTTCAAACACACATTTCCCAAAAACATTTGTATGTACTTTGTGAATAACATGACTTGCAAGTTGCACTGCTGGTATGCTCTCCTGCTTTTTTTGTTACTCTGACGTGTGACGACAAACTTTACCAAAACATGAACACTATCGGCTCTGTTTTCCGCTGGTTCTACTCATACCAGATGCTCATTTCCCTCTGATAGCTGATAATACACACACCACGCTCATGATTATGAGGCTGTAGTCTGTACTGTGTGTTTGTATTTACCTTTGTGATCTGTTCAATGTCACAACCCCTGTGTAGATCCATTTATCTTATCGTGTGTGCTAGTTTGACTGCTCTCCCTAATGCTGTGAACATGGAGCTTTCTGATACTTAGAAAGCCCTGAGTGCTTTTGTGGGGCATCTAAAGTTGTGTTTCATGTTTCTACACAGTAAAGTGGATGGTAACCTGCAAGTTGCGCTGTCATTTAGGTGGTAGGCATAGCTGAGGCTTTATATGAGCTGACTTTTAGGGTTGCGGATTCATGATCATATGCTAACTTCCGCTCTTTATTTTTCACAAGTGGAACTAATCCTGCCTTCTTAGGATATTTCTAAATCAAAAGAGCAGGATAGAGAAATCAAAATAAAATGTTAGAATTATACAAAAATAAATTTAAATAATGTATAAAAAATAAATACATCAAATATTTTCATGACTAAATATAAAATTCGAAAACTGAACAAATAACATAAAAATATTTTTAATTTCTTTATTTTCTATTCATGTTAAATGTTTGGTAATAATTAATTTAATTAAAATCTGTTTATATTTCCACATTTTTTATTTCCTCATGTATTCTTCGTCTTTATTCTTTTTCATTTAATTGTTTTTAGTGCCGCTCTGTCCCACACTTATCAACCTTGCTGTTGGACATTTCAATATTGAACAAAAGACTTGCTTCCCACATTTAGTGAAGACAATGAAGTACATACCAAGCAGCTGATTGGCTGAGGAGGTGGTTAGGTTGAACTGTTGTTCAAGGTATTTTCCCAGAAAGGCCGCAAAGCCAGCAACCACAGCTATCTCCATACAGGCTGCCAGCGTGATACAGCTGAACACCGGATTGGAGAGGAGGTGCCGGGTTACCCGGGGGATCACTGGATCAACAGAGGAAAAAAAAAGGGGAATAAAAACAGAAATTCATAAAACATAAAAGAAGAAAAAGAGACTTATTGATTAAACTATTCATGTTAGATTTAAATATAGCATAAACCAAAACTTGGTACCTCTCAGATGCTCCCAGACTGTTAGTCCACTGTTTGTATCAAAGCCACAAATGGCCCCGTTGGGTTTAGAGCCCTGGTACTCCATGGACAGAGAAGAAGGCAGCATGGCCTGTTCACTCTCCCCTCCACCGTCCATGTCCTGCACGTCCAGCGCCTGGGGGAAGCCAAACATGAAGAGGGCCGACAGGAAGAGTAAGGCACCGCAAAGGAGGAAGCCGCCCCACCATGCCCCGATCCAGCGAGGGTCATCCGGGGTGATGTCCAGCTTACCTGGACAAAAGGCAGGAAAATTCTTCAGCATTAATATGTTCCTGTGATGTCTCTGATAAAAAGTAAAAATTATTTTAAAGATGTTAAAATCTTTTAACGTTGCCCTCATTTACATTTGACCGTTTGTCAAAGCGGGTTTGTCCTAGTTTTCAAGTAATGAGGTAAAGAAGCAACAACAATAATAAACTTTCTTCTTATTTTCTTCATTTGACAACTTACTGGTGTCGATGAAGACAGCATCAACATAGACTTTGGTACAGACAGAACCTAAGATGAAGCCACAGGCTGGGCCGAACACCAACGTTGAAAATAAGATACCTGGAACAAAGAACAAACAACAAAAAAACTTTTAAGGTAAGGTTAGATGGATGGAGCAAGGGCAAAATTTATATTTCACTGCGAGCGTGATAAAATCAGAGAAAGTAAAAAAAAATGAGCAGAATTATCAATGCAGTTTACATCATCGTCCACCAGAGGGCAGCATTGCATCACATGTCTCTTACTGAGCTCCTTCTAAATGTGACGCATGCTAACAGAGAAATGACTCTTTGTGTTCAGCTTTCTGGATCATCTGTGCTGAGTTTGCTGTCTCTTATAAAATCTCCCCCAAACACATTTTAATATTCAGCCAAAGGGTTGGACAGTGTTATTGATCTAAGTCTAGATTATCCAGCTGAGTCATAAATTATCAAGCAGGAAATGGGTTCTTAGCGTAAGAGCATCAGGGACGGGGAGCCACTAAAACTGCAGCTATAGATGATGATTGAATGCAAAAGCTGTCCTGCTGTGGTGCAGAGGGTGAGAGGTTTCCATAAAGCATCAGATTCAGCAGCGGTGTGTGTGTGTGTGTGTGTGTTTGTGCATGTGGTGGTTTTAAATCTGTTATGTGGTAAACAGAACAATAAAACAGTAGCAAGTCTCAGTAATCTGATTGCTGATAATGAGCCTGGAGAAGAGGAGGTGGTGCTCCCTCCTGACAGATTGCAAGGACCCGTCAATTCTCCTGACAAGGATTTAATGATTAGTACTATTTTTCATAGTGGCCTAGTGTGCTAAATACTGGATAAAACTAATTGGACCCCCTTTTTTAACTTTAAGATTTTATGGATCAGGACATTATTCTAAAAAAATTTCTGAAACGTGTGAAACCTGATAGTCACCTTTACTGCTTCCATAGGTTTTAACAGGTTACATAACAGCAAGGTGCTGCTAATCAAATACACTTGATTAACTCGTCATCAGCAGGTTCGTACACTTCTATAAAAGCAGAGAAGTGTTTGTTGGTCTGCAACATTGACATGGGTGCTACCGCAATGCCAAGCAGGAAAGATATCAGCGAGGATCTTTTTGGAGTCTGTTATTCTGCTGTGAGAAAAAATATTCACAAGTGGAAAACATGTAAGACAGCTGCCAATCTTCCCAGGAGCAAACATCCGAACAAGTTCATCCCAAGGTCAGACTATGCAATTCTTGAAGAAACTTAAAAAAACCATAAGAGCTATATTTCAGGCTGCATAGGAGCAGTTCACATGTTAAATTTAAAGTTTGTGACAGAAAAATTACAAAAGCAGGGTTTCCACTAGACAGCCTCTTCTCTCTAAAATGAACATGGTAGTGCAGCTTAGGTTTGCAAAGCTGCGTCTGAATAAACCAAAAGACTTCTGTATTAATCGTCCACAAATGTTCATACTGTCACCTGGTTGAATTAGTTGAGGAAGGCCACAGGAAGTAGTCAAAACATGTTAATTTCTTAACTGTCTAACCAAAAGGAAACTTTGTGTAATGTAACTTCAGTAACAATGTCCTTTTAGAGAAATGAGCCTAACGTGGAGGTGTTTACTCAGAATGCACAGCAGCATGTTTTGTGAAAACCAAACACCCCATAAATCTGTACAAAAGCATCACACTGACTGTAAGCAGGTAAAGTAGTGATCTGGGCTTGTTTTGCAGCCACAGGAACAAAGCATTTTGCAACCATTGAGTCAACCATGACCACCTCTGTACTCCTAAAGTAATGTAGAGTCATATGGGAGGTCATCTGTCTGACAGCAACAACTTGGCTGAAAATGGGTCATACAACAGAACAATTATACTGCTGGGGGGGAAAAAAGGTTGATTTTCACACCTTGGTGCCCCCTAACAATGGCTAATTCAGCATCCATCTTGCTTTTTGCCTCCTGTCTCTTCTCTGAGCTCTCTCCAGCCAGTAAATGTCAGTTTGACTATCTCTTGCACTGCCACTTTTGGTCTTATCCTCACTTTTCCAATAATGTCCTCTTTTGTTTCTTTGCTTAATCAGACACAGTGCATGTTAAAAATGGCCAGTGTGTTGATATCCAGCTGGAGGGGTTACATCCTGTAGCAAAGTGATGCCCTGGGAGAAGCACGCACGCACGCATACAAAATGGTGAAGAGCAGTTTCTCAGCTTCAGGACACTTCAGAGCAATGTCAATAATAAGTGTTCAAGTTCCATCAAAACATGTCAGAAGCTCAGAGTTGTATGGTCAGAAAGGTATGTAGTGCTGCTTTAAAGAGGCTACATGCAGTTTCCTGAAATTTCAACTCGCGTCTGACACCTTTGGCTGAAAAACGGAACTGCACCTCCTTTCTGCTCGTTCTCGCAGCACACGCTCGTAGTCTGATGTTTTATTTTATGAAGAAAAGTGGACCAAAATATCTTCATAATGATGTGAGAGGTTGACATATTTTTGCTAATAAAGGTAGTTTTACAAGCTATGGGGTGCACTTGAATTTTCAGTTTCTCAAATTTTTTTTGAGTGAATAATAACGGTGCAACATGTCATATGTTGTAAATCTGAAGTTTATATTTACCTAATTTTAAGGCATATTTGTTGTAAAGATAGTATGATTTACTACTATGTCCTGATTTACTGTATGAAACGTTAAAAAGCTGTTTTATTTATTCTACAACTTTGTCATAAAAAAAAAAACCTTGGTTGCGGTACAAAGTTAATTTATTTTGACATCTTTGGTCCTTCTGGTATTTTCCCTCACAAAAGTAAACCATGTTAAAAGTTAAATCATTATTTAATCTTTTATTTATGCATTTAGTCATTTTCACATTTTAAAAAAGGGGGAAAGGGGGGTTAAATACTGTATTTGAATCTGGGGTTTCAAATTTGGTATTGATGATCAGTATCATTAAGTAGCTCCTGAAACAGTTGGTCAGAGATAATATATGGCATAGTATATAGCAAATAAGAAACACCAATTTGGAAGTAAAAAGCCTTCACTGCCCTATATCAACATTACAGCTTGCTGAATGTATGCTGTATGAGCAAAGATCAGGCCTTTTGTTGTGTACCAAAATTGTCTTGTTTATCTAAGCATTTATGATTCAAAAGATTTTTTTTATAGAAAAATGACAGAACCATCTGGCCAAAATCATAATAACATTAATCATCAAGTCTAAACTTCAAGGTTTTGTCGTTTTGGTAGAACTGGTCCCTGTTAGTGTTAAAACAAAGTCAGAAAATTTCCTGTACTCCAAGCACAGAAGACTGACATACATTAGGCAATATTCCTGCATTCAGCAAACACCATTGTGTTTGACAGGATCCTTTCAGAATATTAGCGTTGAAGAAAAAAAATGCAGTTTTAGCATGACAGAACAGTCAGTATACAGCCACAAAGTTTTCATCTGCAGTATCTGTCAGATTAGTCTAATAATTTAGTATTATTTGGTCAGTGGTGTAAAATGGGCAGTTTGATTACATAGAAGTAAATAAGGACACACATAGTGAATAAAAGCATCGGCAGAAATGCTTACGAGTAAATAAAATGCATGTTAAATGTGTATGCTATTCGACACTACACACACAAACAACTGAGTTAAGATTTAAGGGATTGGAGCTCCACCCTTGTGCATACTCAGTAAGCGCAGCTCTCAGCAGAGTGTGCTTTTCTCCTGGGTAAGTACACGTTGTACGCATAAACATACACACCCTCCAACAATCACAACTGATGAGAAGGTTTGGTATTTATAGAATTCAAACAATTACCAATCTTAGAGCTTAAAAGAAGTGTGTTGTTTGAACAATAAAGACCGAAAACTGCTAAACACTACTTTTTTCTTTTGGTGTTGCTGCCATCTTTATCTATAAATAGCGGCAGGAAGGTCTTTTCAGAGTCGATTTGAAAGGAATTGTTCTCATTACTGCGCTGTGCTAACATGTATGACTGACTAATAGCAGCTGCTCAATGCCCGATTCTCTGTCATGCTAAACTCAGGTCAGCAGAGCTGGTCTGGAGTCAGATGTACAAAAGAAGTTTGCAGTTACAACTGGACCAACTCATCAGCGGACCAATGAACAAGCTTTCCAGCTTTGGTCAAATCCCAGACAAACACAGGACAACTAATCCATAATGTATGCAGAGTAGGATGGCTGACAAGCGCACACACACGAGCACACACACACACACACACACACACACACACACACACACACACACACACACACACACACACACA
>JAPMNP010653656.1:0-23608 GCA_029874935.1 Atherina boyeri | reverse complement strand
GTTCTGAAACAACGCAACTAGGGGAATTGCTGTTGTTTTAAGTTTCTAGTGTCATTCATCTGTTAATTGAGTGTGGTCATGGCTTTGAGGATGAAAGATTACACAGCATTGGCTGGTTTTATGTTATAGGTTCATATTTTCTGAAACCGATGTCATTTTTCAAACTGTAATTTGAGAGTGAAAGAGAAGATACAGTGCTTATGAACGAAGTGGGCAGTGAAGGTGCTTTTGGTCATAGGGGGGCTTCTTGGGAGAGATCAATTCAAAATCTTTTCACATAGGAGAAAAAATTCCTTTTCCTTGCTGGCTCCATCACAATATTGCTTGAAAAACGGTGCGCACAGAGTCTTCAACAACAATATCTCGTGGAAGTTTGTCGATTGCTTCTATAGATGTATTTATACAGTACAAGTGTTGCGCCAAATTCGCACCAAGGCATCGAACGTCCTATATGACGTCATTGACCCTAAAAGGCACACGCACTGATACGCGCTCCTCTACGTTCTTCCGGGATTTCTCGACTCGCACTTCGAGGCATCGATATAGTACGACCCATCATTACTGTATAAAGTTCATACTATGCACTTTTTCATAAGCTCACAATTTCTTGGTGAACTATATGAACAACGATGAGAAATTATGTTAATAGCAAAACAAAACAAAAGAAACGTGAGCAAAAACTTCCAACCTATGGAGGTACAGTGAATGCAGCAGCATCTGAAGTTAAAGCTAGGATGAGATCAAAAGGGATAATTTCTTCAAGTGACATAACTATGTTGCAGATCTAAATCTTAACTTCACAGAATTTCACATTTTCAGATACAAGAGGCTCAAAGCAAAATGTCAGCCAGGGTTGTATGTTTTTCTTCAGTTTGTATTGATCTGAAAACACCCAAATATTTGCTCTCAAGCACAAAAAGAGAAGTGATTTTTCCATAAAATGTTCCCTTCAAACAATATATTTCTAACATATGAGTAGGAGTTTGAGATAGGAACCTCTGCCCCTCACAAACAAGCTCAGACACAGATATATCTCTCCTTGATTTAAAGTAGCAAAAATCCATCACAGATTCATGTGTTAAATTAAAAATAACACTGAGGACCTACCATCGACTTAACTACTATGTTGATCTATAATAACAAAAGAGGGGTTCACGGATCTGTTATTACAGTTACTATATAAAACAACTTGCACTACACTAGTTAAAATCACCTCAAACTTAAGAATGCATGAACAACAATGCGGCGAGTCATCTCATACCTTGCTGTCTAGTTTCTTCATGGTGACCAGGTCCAAGGATTTTAGTGAGTGACCCGAAGGGGAGATGAAGTAAAGGCAGGCATGGACTCGTGAGTCGTGGTAGTTGTGCAGAGAACGCTTGATCTTTAGCTCCTCCTGTAAGTAACTCTCAAACTGCTTGTCGATGTAGTCCACCACTGGTTGATAGCTAAGACAGACATGTGGTGCAGGTCAGTGATTTGGGATCCTTATGACGGATTAGATCACTTCATTTTTAAAAGTGATGTTTCCTCTTTCTTAATGACTTTTGTCATCACATCTCACAAATTTCTTAACTGTACCTTTCTTGTTTGTTCATTTGGTCCCCAAAGCCCACCGTGTTGACCACAGTGAGGCGTAATCTGACGTTACTCTCCTGCAGGTCATAGGTTTGAGCCCGCAGCTTCACCTGAGGCTCAAAGTGGGATGACTCAAAGTTCTCAAAGTTAGTATTGAAAAGAGTGTCCATCAGCGTCGACTTGCCGATACCAGTCTCACCTAAAGCAGAAAAAAAAGAAAAGAATTTGCATAGCATTTTTTTCAGTTATATAAAAATCTGATATTCACTTAATGATCCAAAACAACAATTAATTTCTTATAATTTTAACTAGTCAGTGACATTTTAAAACTACATTAAAAAATTTCAGTAACAATATAAACCCAACTGAAAAGTTCTTAATTTAGTAAATTCAATATGAAACAGATCTAAGGGCTTCAAATCACGGTAATAAAATAAAACTGTGTGCATGCATGAACCCAAAAAAGTAGCAAATGAAAATTAGTTATATCTCAACATGAGCATATCTGTAAGCGATTGTATAATGTATATGAGTACCAATGCATAGGATATTGAAGCAGAAGCCCTGGCAGATAGACTTGTTGACAAGCTGATCTGGAAGGCTGTCAAAGCCCACGTGGCCAGCCAGGGACAAGGGCCGGACTCCTTTATCCTGTGAAATACATCAAAACACACTGAGCGACATTCTTAAGATGCTGCAACAATATTATTTCACAAAATAACACACTCATCCTTCAATATGGGCTCAAAATGCAGTCAAAGTAAATGGATGGCATTTGTTAAATATTTATTTGTTTTTTCTTACAACTATGTTGTATTTTGCCTGTCAAATCCTTGGTGTGATCGTTACCATTGTTTACACACTGCATGCTGCAAGTGTCATGAAAAAAAGAAATATTTAAGAATGGTATGACATTTTTCCTTGCATATGTCACTTCTGCAAACAAATGAACAAATACGTTGGTGGATCTCATTTGTAAGAATGATGAACTGCAAATTATGAATAACACTCTTTGATTAATTAATCTTTTTTTTTTCTTTTAGCAATGTTCACATAGTCTTCCTTTCACCAGTCTCTCTCTGAACAATTCAAACATCTGGAGTATGGGTCACTTAACCAACCGAACTATGCTTCAACACAAACTGCTGACGTTCAGGAAATTCCTCACAACAGAAATAACACTTTTCATTAAGGTGCACCATGGTATGTGGGGACAACTAATACATAAATGTTAATGGAAATCGTCTGTGTTGTAATAAAACTACACGACTGATGACTATCTAACCTAAGCTGATCCGCCTGCTCCCCATTATTACCGTTTCTCAATGAAAGGTGTTTTATTTTTGTTCATGAACAAATAAAGTCCTAGTGTTATGCTAATGTAAGTTCAGCTAGCGTTCTTTAGTGGAACTGTAAGGAATCTCATCTTAATACAAAGTTAAATACATTTTTTTTAAGTCACATATCTCCAAGTGAATGGTTACATTGTTATTGAGTCATACACCGAAGCATCGTTTTCACAACCAGATTTTCATGTAACTTGAAAAAGAGTTATGGAGCTAGCAGTGGCTATCTTATGATAGCCGCGGACACTCCCTGTTCAACTGTCATTTGTAAACCACAAGAGAGAAAATAGCTTACCAGCTGCCTTGCAACATCCGTAGAGGCCATAACTTTAGACAGAAGTTAATACTAAAAGTAAATTTAGAAGTATTTATATTGTAATAACAAAACGAACAACTTTAGAAATTCTTTAGAATTGAGCCACCAGGAGCGCCTATGAGTCTTTCGTCGACGACTGGACAGACGAGCCCATTCAAAATGCTGTGGGAATGAGGGTAAATATTTGGTTTGTATAATTTCTTAAAGGCTACATTATTGTAAAATAGGGAAGCAAAATAAAACATCAGTAATGAATAAATATTCTGGAATAAAAACACTTTGATTTTTCACAAAACAGCAACCAAAAATGATATTTTAATGTGTTTAAACAACTCATTACCCCTGTTTATGTAATGGTACAGCGCAACTTAATTTGCCCGTTCTTGTGTATGTTACGAACTGTCAGAAAAATTGGAAACTTAATTTGAGCAGTGGCAAAGAGCTGTTTCAAAACTGTGACATATCACCTCAGAAACATCATGAAATCGGTAGAAAGTTTACAGCATTTTCTTAAGTGCATTATCTAACCTTACCAGTTCTGTGGACAAAAAAAACCCTAAATCATTAGTCCATGTCATTATGTTAGGTATTTACTAAATATTTTGTAACCAAACTATCTCACTTTGTTCACATTGATTTAACAATGTCAAGAATAATGGTAAGCTTAAGTTACATTCATCATTACACATTTAGCGTGTGTTTATGTTTCACATCACATGCATGGGCAATTTATTTTATTCCTTGGAAGTCCGAGTTTTTGAGGAGCACACAAATGTAACACGATTCTATCGGCAATTAGTTTTGTATGGTTGCTTCAGAGACGACGCGCGCGACCCCTATCTGCCAAAACACGAAACACACAGATCTTCCCAATGGAGGAGAGGAGGAGGAGGCCGGAGAAGATGCTGTCATCCGTCGCTACACCGACTGAATGAGCATGATCATGAGTGTATTTTGAAATGCTGATTTGTTGCCAAGCCAGTAATTAATATTATTAATTCGAGTCATTCGGGCTCATGATGGCGTCCCAGTGCACGGAGCAAGCCGTGCAGGAGTTTCTGCTGGAGAGAGGAGGGAGGGTCCAACATATGGAGCTGATCGATCATTTCATTTCGCTTGGTGGGTCTAATGACCAGTCAAACGAAGGCGTGGATCGTGAGGTGTTGAAACGTATTGTTGACAGCGTGGGTCTTGTGGAGGTAGAGAACGGCGTGAAATTTGTTTGTTTGGACGCTGAAGGTAGCGTGGGATCAGTGATGCGTACGGGCACAGACGGACACGATCACGCAGAGTGCAATGGTAACATCCAAGAGACGCTGGACGATAAATATTTGAATGGCAATCCTGATAACGGAGACCAAACAGGTGAGGGAGACGCGCCTATTGTCATGTTTTTATTCTATGAATGATTTGTTTGTATAATATATATAGGTATGGGTGGATTCCTGGGTCTGTTGAGTTGTATAACACAATGCATTGTTTGGGTTTGACCATTTTTGGAGGCCATTATATTATTGATTCGGAAAAAGCTGGCAGTAAATGATAAAAAAAAAAAAAAGATTTTTTTTTTAAACCCAAAAAGGTTCATATATGCACAAGATATAGTGGCATGTGTGTGAAGATTATGCAACTATCTCTGCAACTCAACACACTCCACTGAGCTTGACTATATTGACAGAGATATGGTTGACTATTCCTCAGGAGCACCAAGTCCACCGTGTGCCAACTTGGACAATGACAAACGCTCAAATGGTAATGAACAACCTGCAGCCCCGTTCCAGAGCAAGACCAGCTCAGGGACTCCTACCACCGCTGGAGGAATGGAGGTGAGGCTTAGGGACAGGAGGAGGCGAGAATCTGCCCCAATTATTGGGATTCAGGATCTGGATCAGGCCCACTCTGCTGGGTCCCACAGCCAGCAGGTGAGAGGAACACGCAGGATCTCCCAGCGGGCCATGCTGACCAGCTGCCTATCTGAAGACAGCGCGCTGGAGGGACTGGAGACTATTGGAGATATCAGCACACCCAAAGGAAGCCGCAGGAACTTTATAGAGTTGATGATGAGTAGTTCTCCTCAGGTAGGAATTGTGTAAACACTGGTAAGTGGAACATTAACCACCTAAAATCATCTAAACTCCTGCTTGTACTGACTCTCGCAGGTTCGGAGGTCCCTGATCAGCCGTGGCTCACGCATCCGAGACTCGGTGAGGAGCGATGGCGATTCAACATCACTGCTCTCTTCCAACACGGATGAGGACTGTGCCTCTGTGACCCTGGACCCGCTAGAGCACGAGTGGATGCTTTGTGCCTCGGACGGCCTGTGGGAGAGTCTGCAGGCCCTGCTTTCAGTGGAACCGAGTCTTGTGACCAAAAGAGACTTTGTGACGGGCTTCACCTGTCTCCACTGGGCAGCAAAACAGGGCAAAACTGAGCTCCTCTCACAGCTGCTGGCCTTTGCCAAGGAGAACACTATACCTGTGAATGTAAACGTGAGATCAAGTGCTGGATACACACCGCTACACCTGGCTGCCATGCATGGACACACACAGGTGGGTTGCTGGGAGTGTGGTGTCATGTGTTGCACCTGCTTACTGAAGCAGCTTGTAATTATTAACACTATCTGCTCAGTTATTCATTTTTAAGACCTTTTTCTGAAAGAAATGGACATGGCTTCTTTTTCCTGTAGAATAATGAAGGAATAAAATCCATCAAAGTTAAGAGATAAGATACCAGACGAGCAACACTGAATTTTTCTGTTTTTTTATGTTAAGGAAAGATAAATTGAATATTCACAGATTAAAAACAAGGCAAGTTTATTTGTATAGCACAATTCATGTACAAGACAGTTCAAAGTGCTTTACATAAAACATTAAAAGCATTATAGTGGGGTGCAGAAAAAGCATTAAAAAAGGGGAAAAGAGCCTAACATTGAAATTACAAAGAAAAATTTTTGAAGAAAAAACATAAAAACATTGGGAAAAATTCCAGCTTAAAAGACTAAAAACCTGTTCAAAAGCAGCTGAGAACAATCAAAAAAGAAAATGCAACTCTTATTTATTGTTGATTGGTCTTTCATCAGGTTGCTATTAGTGAAAGTGATTATACCAGTTTGAGTCTATTAAATCAGGGATGTACAATTCTAGTCCTCAAGCGCCACTATCCTGCAGGTTGTTAGATAAGGGATATCAAACTCTTGTCCTTAGGGCCACTGTCCTACTGTATTAAGACGTTTCCCTGCCTTAACACACCGGATTAAAATGAAAGTATCGTTAACAGGCTTGTGCAGAAATTGACAAACTGTTGGGTTGATCCGTCCATCAGATTTCTATTGAATCTGGTGTGTTGGAGCAAGGAAACCTGCAGGATAATGGCCCTTTGAGGAGTAGAACTGGACTTCGCTGTATTAGAATAAAAGGACGTAATGTTGATTTTTACATCATGTTAAAAATTTTAAAAACTCGAGACCTTGAAGTTTGGACGTGATGCTCTGTGACTTTCAGGTGGTTCGTGTGCTGCTGTCAGACTGGGAAGCAGACCCTGAAGCTCGAGATTACAGCGGGAGGCGAGCCATCCAGTACCTGCCCCCACCGTTGGTCTCTGACCTGCAGCAGGAGGGAGTGGTCACCTCACCAGGAGCGGAATCTGACACAGAAAATGGCAGCGGCAAAGGGCGAGGCTGGAGGTTGCCCAAAGTCCTCCAGGGCAACCTGAACCCGCTCCGGCTGCTGAACTCACCAGCAGAGACAGCAGACGACTCACCGGGTGCTGGGAAGAGCAAGGGGGGCTTGCAAAGGAAGTCGTCCCTCAGCCGGCTGAACACTCGGCTGCATCGTGGGCGCCACCGAGCTCAGATAATCCACAGTGTTTCCTTCAGGGACACGGGTGAGGTGGGAAGAGGAGAGGAACTACCCAGCAGTCCTATCCGAACCAGGCCACTTTCTAATTTGTTTGGCTGAACGTAAACCTAAATTTGACACAATTTAATTCAGATATTACTTACATTTATAACCCGACAGGTCAAATATTTTTGCGACAGAAATGAATAGTGCTTATAATAAGAAATGAGGTTGATTTTGGAGATTTTCTATTGTAGAATTTCACACAAATAACCACAAATTTATGTTGTTGTTTTTTGTTAAACTCTAAAAAATCTAATCAATTTTTGATCTACATGCGGTTTGGTTTTTATTGAATAGGCAGGGAAGACACAATACACAGCATTTTATGTGTCACTCGATTTCACTGACTGAAAACTCAACCACTGTTATTCCAATTTGGGGTTTTCCTGTACTTTTAAAGGAAAGATTTGGAGCAGCTAATAAACATTAAACCAGGTAAAATACTTTTGAATAATGCAAAAGCAACATGCAGCATTGCAGAAGGCTGTCACTTTGGTTAGGGTAGCATAGGATACAAAAAAAACAACTTTGGATTTCTTCCACACTGTTCTCCAAAACCATATCTCTGTTTACAAAGTAATATATTTATAGAGCTCAGTTTTTACATTTTTACCTCCTTTAATTGGATGGTGCTGATGTTTTTTTTAACACATCTGTAATGTGAACAAATGTGCTTATTTTCTAAGAAGCAGAGTTTTGATATTTAAACCGAATTCTTCTATCAATCAAGCTTGTACAGTCAGCTTGTTTGCACTTTGTCACTTTGAAGCTGGTAGGTGATTTTTGGGATTCGACTGCATAAACTAAAACCATGACAGCTGCTTTTGGTACCTGGAGATCACTTTAATTTAAATGTGTAGAATCATCCATGCACATAAAGTACAATAAGGCCACGTATTTGTTTTCCAAACTTCTCACCTATCATCATTGATAGATGGCACCAAAAAAGTCAGATCCAGTTATTTGTACAGAACACGGGTTTGTTTGATGAAGAGGCAGATTTACAGAGTGAATGCACATGAATCACATAGTTTATATATTTTTTTTCTACTAACTATTGTACCTCAGATTATCTGAAACTGCTTAACTGTTCATTTCATTGAGTCACCAGGTGTGTGTTTTTTGGGGCTGCAGTTTATATTGTTTTTATGACACTCAATTCTATACATCTGACTGTTTTTCATTCCAGAAAATCTCACTTGTCTTAATGTGACAGATTCACTGATTCATTCAGAATCAAGTGAAGCTTTTAAAAATATGCAGGGACATTTATAGATCATGCTAATTGGAATTGCGTTAGTTCAGGTTATGCTCACAAATAACCTGCAGATCTTTGATCAGTTTTACACTAAAACAGCTATCAGACATATGAAACAAATTGTAAAAGTCCCAATTGGCTCTAACCGATGGGTCTAACCTTGTTTAGCTGAGCAGCTCTGAACAGACTTCCTGACTGGTTTCCTAGATATGTGAACCTTACTTCCTCAGTGACAAATCATAGATTTCATGAAGGATCCCTTTTGTATTTTGTAGCATTTGTATTTAAAATCATAGGGTTCATGTCATTGTGTCACTTCTGATGTAGAATTGTAATAATGAGATGTACATCGTTTGTTGCATGTGTAGGGGAAACCTAAGATCTGTACATTGTTATTTTATCATGATTTTTTGTTTCATTGTAAATAATTGTGCCATTCTTGTTTGTGAAATACTGTGAAACATTCTGTGACGTGGAATCATTGTTAATGATCCGCTCTTGTCTTTTTAGTCAAGTCTTATTGGTGAATGTGAAATAATAAAGCAATAATTGTTTGCCTAAAAATAAGTTGCATTGTTAATCATCACTTTCTTTAAAATAGAAGAATTTTTTTAATTGTCAGTATATATCTTATGAAATACATTAGCATTATTCCTCAGCTTTTAACCTGTCACTAGTTGCTGTAGGAGCCGTGGGCTGCCATTTTTCTGGCACCTAGGGAACAGTTGGAGGCTGTGCTCATAGACCCTACAGTGGTTCACATCTGTTGTCAGCCCAGGTACATGAACTCATGTTCTCCATACCCAGGTCCACCTCTGAAACCACTAGGTTTCCACTCTCCATTACTATTACAACAATGCTAGCAAATATAATAAATTCAGATAGGTCACGTTTGACCCCAAATAAAAAGACATCATTTAAATAAATAAAAAAGCTCCAGAGACATATTTATGATTAGACTACAGTAGTAAATGAAGCAAATCACTTCATCCGCTGTTCCTGCTGACAGCCAGTGATTGTCCTTGTCTGGTGGTGCTGAATAATTGATGATCTGACGACCCCTTGTTCCTGCTTGGTGCAGCATTTACAGTAAATCCACCACTTCCTGTCCAAAAACAGCACAGGATATTCACGACAAATTCTTCCCAAAAATATACTTCATCTGGACTGACCTAAAGTCTGTACCCATCTAGTTTTGTATGTTTTTTGTTTTTTTTTGTAAACCATCCCAATTTTATCTATTTATACTGCATCATAGAATGTAAAAAAACAAACAAGTAGTTTAAGTATAGGATNCCCCCCCTCTCTTTGGTGTAAATTTGAGCCTGTTAGCCACAGCATGCTGCAGAGGATTAAATTAAATTAAATATAAAAAGGAGAGGAAATTCACATTCAAAAGCTCTCCCATGCAGGAGTGGGATGTGGTACATTTCCAGCCAATGTCCTCAGTGCATGGGGCTGAACAGATAACTCAGCTCTGACAATCCTCTTGATGTTCTTCTGGCAGCCTGTCAGGGTCTGTTTTCCATGTTTACCAGATCAAATCTACCATATAAAAGCCGGATTACATTTAGGCAGACACTGCATATCATAAGTTTGCTGTTTCTGCTATTGTGAATGCTTTTAAGTCTGTCTGGTGTTTCATTGATCTCTGATATTGAACTTATCTACAAAAAAAACAAAACAATGGAGAGCGTTTTTATGGCTCTGTGAAATCCAGAGTTGCCTGGGAAGCCTATCTATTCAATGACTGCTGATCAGGACGGAAGAGCCTGTCTGACTGCAGCCACTGACCTACATAGACACTGATGGGAGTAATGCCTATTATGTAAATTCCTCTGCCATCTTTTCAGGGAAACTGTGCCAACTTTTTTGCCTGGGGCCTTGTCAGACTAATCCATGTCCAGCCCGTCCACTTATCTTGCTTTCAACCCAAAGAGTTACCACGGTGGTGATGGCATTCATGCAAAGCTTAAAGTGTTAAACAGTGTCAAACAGGCACCACAACATGGAAACAAGTATGCTGTCACCTAGTATTCCTTTTTCCATGTGATTTAAAAGAAAAAAAATATTTTAAGCATAAAATAAAGCCCACTTCAAATGACCAAGTATATGGCAGATATCAAACGTAAAATGCAGAGAGAGGCATAGGCTATTTATATCCAGGTGTCCATCTTTTGCTATAGGCTACATGTTCAACTGTGTTGCTCATTCCACAGAAGAACCAGTCTTACAAGTTATACCATGTTGTATAGGTGACTAATCATGCCCTCCAATAATGAAACACCAATTTGTATTAGGGGAGAAATAATAACTTTAAAAAACGAAACATGTCCTTACTTTTTGTGCAATAAAACTTCAGGGATAATCATCGGGCCACCCTCTCCCCTTGGGCCAGAGTTTGGTGTCTAACGGGTTTATTCAGTCAACCATCTGTAAAAACAAAATCGATTATTATGCTGTTTTTCTTATATGTAATTTAGTTTTCATATTAGCGTTTTGTTTTTGGTGTTCCCACACCATACCACACCATGTCGCTGTTTGTGATTACAGCCACTGAACCGCTGTTACACGCTGTTTCTTTGTGCGGTCAAAGTTGACTAGGGAAACGTCGATTAGCACCATTAGCACGCAGCAGCGGTTCAGTTTTTTAATGGCTAAACGTATGGGTTGATTTGGCTATCTAGTGTTTGGCTCTTGTGAGCATTTTACAGCAAGATTTCTGTGTTTTCCGTTCAGTCGTCTTCTACCAAAGGGGCTAACTGGTGTTTGGTACGTTGCGTTTATATCCGTGATAACTGACGTTAGCATACCCTTGTACAGACGTTGTTTTGCAGCTAGATCGGAGTTGGTGAGGTACACTTGAGCTAGCTTGTTGCTCGCCATATCAACATTAGCTGTTGCGGCTAACTGAACTGTTTTGCTCTTAACAGCTTAAACTGTTGGTAAATAGTTCATGTTAGCTATCTAATTCTTGTTTAATTTCAAGGCCCTCGAGTTTCCCCAAATTCAAAAGCTAACGTTAGCTAAATTTTAGCGTTTATTTTCAGCTAATGATGTTTTAATGGCAGAAAGTCAGTGTCACAGTTGACGTATAGCTTTTTGTTGGCTGTAAATCCAATTTCCCTACTAAGTTTTATGTTGATGGCTGACGCGTACAAAACGTTTATTGTTGTGCGTTAGCTTAGCATCATTCGAGCATCCATTTCCCCCAAACTTTGGTATTTTTTTTAATCCTCCTACAGCTGCGCAAATAAATGATAATATGATCTAAATGTAGTTTTACAAAAACAAAAATAACAACCATGAGCAGGCAGTTGTAGGTAATATCAACAGATTATTTAACTTGGGTTTGGTGTGGAATCTCCGATTATTAGAAACAAAAAGTTGAATTTATTTGCCACAATTTTGGTTTCAGCTTCCCACATGTCTGCAAACATGACCACCATCGTCCATGACACTACAGAGGCAGTGTGCTTGTCCACCGAGTACAACTTGTACCTCAAGCCGATTGCCAAGATGACCATCAGTGTGGGTTTGCCACAGCTCAAGTTACCAGGCAAGAGCATCTCCAACTGGGAGGTAATGGAGAGGGTAAAGGCCATGGTAGCTCCGGAGCAGTTTTCAGCCCTGCGAATCTCAAAGAGCACCATGGACTTTATCCGCTTTGAGGGTGAGGTGGAAAACAAGACAGTGGTCAAGAGCCTGCTGGGTCGTTTGGACGGAAAGACTATCAAACTTAGTGGATTTACTGATGTACTCAAGGTAAGACTAACGCAGTGTGGGGTCCTGAACACTGTGCTGTCCATATTGCTGACAAGATTAAACTAAAGATAAGATACAACTTGTACTAATATGTTCTATAATTTGACAAATTTAATTGATAATTTACTTAATTAAGAATTAAACAATAACTAAAACTCTGAATAAACAAGCATTCCGATTTATTATAGTATTCTTACTTGGTTGTATGTAACAATTTAGCCACATTCTATATTCACTTTCCTTTATTTCTTCAGGTTCGTGCAGTAGAAAATAAGATGGACTTCCCCACACGGCATGACTGGGACTCCTTTTTCCGTGACGCCAAGGACATGAATGAGACTCTGCCAGGAGAGAGGCCTGACACAATTCATCTAGAAGGACTTCCTTGCCGCTGGTTTAGCCACAAAGATAGCCAGTTACCAGATCGGCCCTCAGAAGAAGTGCTTGCTGCTGTTTTTCAGAGTTTTGGCAAGGTAATTTTATGTTTTAATGTAAATGTTTAAGTTACTATCTTTAATACTGAATTCAGACACAGGCTGTAAGAAAAATCTCATGTCATGCACACTATTGAATATAAAACATACTATGAAGGGAGCCTCTTTAAGCCTGTTCTTGTTTTGGGAGATTTTCTTTGCAATTTCAGTATTGTCAAGACAATTACACATACCATCATATGAAGGATATAGAAATTTAAAGCTTAGAAATACTGAATTATCTAAATTATTAGCTTCTTTTCTAACTGATAGTTTATCTGTTTGAATTCATGCCGTATATGTAAGAGAAGAGAATCCCATTTAAATGTTGTGCTGGCACATACCTAATTTTTACTGTGTTAATATAAAGAAACTGAACCAAACACATCTTTTTAAATGCTTATATTTAGGTGCGTAATGTTGACATCCCCATGCTGGACCCATATAGAGAGGAAATGTTGGACAAGAACTTCAATACATTCAGCTTTGGGGGACATCTGAATTTTGAGGCGTACGTCCAGTATCAGGAATACTATGGCTTTACAAAGGCGATGGACACGATGCGGGGCATGAAGCTGATGCTGAAAGGAGAGGATGGGAAGGCGGTGGCATGCAACATCAAGGTACTTCAGCCTGCACCACTTATGTTATGCTACATTTGCACCTTTATTATTTTTGACAAACATTATATATTCCCTCCCAATTTGTTTTTAATCTTGAGATTTGCTTCAAAAACTTGAGTTGATATTTCATTTTCTAAAGGCATGCTAGTTTCTGTGCATCATGAAGATTTGTAGGTTCCGAAGCTCAGTGTTTAATATCTACAGCTGTTGCATTGCTGCGATCTGAGTTTGAAATTCATTGTGGCATTATGGGCATCGTGCATAATTTTACAGAATCCTCCATATGTAAATCTTATAATTGTGCACACATTAACATGGGCTGCAGCTTTGTGGCATGCATACAAGATTTAAATTTTTTTTAATACTTTTGTGCACGTCTCCTACCTGACAGCAGTAGGGATGGTGAAACCGAAACCTCATGAAACAGTAATTTTGACATGACTGCTGTGGGATCGACTCCCTGCTCGAAAACCAATACATTAAAAAAAAAAGCTCCATCTGCTGTCTTTGTGTGCTGCATTTGAGTGAAAGCGTTAACAAGGCTTTTGGTTCCTAAAAGCTAATATCATCGTTATGTAATGCCTTCCATCACTCCGTACTGACAAATGACTGCTAGCAAAATCTCCTCTGAAAATCCTTCAGTTTACAATGAGATTGAAACCCTTATAAATCATAAACTGATAAACAAACTCATCCCAGCAACTCGACACACAGTGATGGTGTAACGACGCCTTGGTCGGTGTGGTCACGTGACTCTTGACATGCCGAACAAACGCTCGAAACATTGCCCCTCAACACCTCCGGCTCATATGATAGAGGCGCGGTCGAGCAGGGATTCGGGCACAACATCACTACATAGGATACAGTAATGATTGGGTTGTGGCTCGGTTTTGGAGATTTGTTAAGGCAAACAAGATGCAGGTGAAGCTAGATGAGATTGAGGATGACTTGTCATGTCTGTTACAACAGACAAAGAGTGCTGTTGCTTGTTCGATGATGAACAGGGATCTAGCTAGATATAGTGGTACAATATTTATGAAATCAATATTAAGAAAAAAAACATTTTAGATTGTAAGATTGTGTTCCAACAGAATATTTCTTATGAATAGAAAAGTTGAGATGTTAACAGTTTTTTTCTGTAGATGATGAACACATACAGAGCACAACGTGTTTTAAAAAAAAATATATATATATATTTATTTTTTTCACTGGTGGTCTGTATGCCATGTTGTGCCGAGCAGGTTTGCTCTGTCAAGAGGATCTTTATGGATATAAGGCTCCTTTTGATAAAAACAATTGATATTTTAATTTATTTTTGATGCTTGTTTACAAATGATCCTTACACAATATTGCTGGGCCTGATAGAGAAAAACAGAGAAAAATAAAGAGTGAACACAAGAAACAGAAAGGAAACAAGAAGAAAAAAGAAATGAAAGGGAGAAGGAGAGTGAAACGAAAAGAAAGAGACACACTAAGCAGTTATCTGCTACGCCCGTCTAGTAACATAACTAAGAACTGTGTTTATTTTTTTATAGAGCTACTCTATATTAAGGGTGCCTGTGGTTCCAGTGGTACATTGGTAACCTTCCAGCTGGAATATCTGGTTTGATCCGCAGCTCACCGCTTATCAGACTGTTCGTTGGCAGAACACCAGTCCCTAATTGGTGTGCGATTATAGAGGAAAATGTGCTACATATGTTAAATGAACATGTATAACACATTCACTCTACGTACTTTGTATTTCTATATAAAGTGTTTGTGTGAATTAGAGTTTCACAGAACATGGAAATGTCAAAAATGTATTTTCTTTTTTTTTTGTTGGTTTTTTTGGGACTATTTAGTAAGGAATTAGCTAGGGCTGTGTTGGAAAAATCGATTTTCCGATTCTGAATCGATTTTCATATTAATTTGTAAAGATCGATTTATAACTTAGAGAATCGATTTTTTAAAAAAAAATAAAGAAACTTTTTTTATTTTTATTTTTATTTTTTTAAATATGCCTTCATTTTTCCCGTGAACTTTCTGTGTCATTGAATTAACACATAAAACACCATTTAGATTCAACAAACATCTGGGAAAAAAAACGGATCGGATCGAATAATGATCATCGATTCAAGATCTTGAGAATCGGAATCGAATCGATTCTTAAAATTTGAATCGATACCCAGCACTACAATTGGCCTTCATTTTTACTCGATGTACAAGTAGTCTGTGAGCTTTCAAAACACTGGGCAACGATTCTAAGAAAACCAAGATTTGCTCTGCTCAAAACAGTTCTACAGACTTGCACAAATGCAAATCTATTAGAAACAGATTCACCTTGGATGTGGGAACAGCATGAGTTGGACTGAATAAGAACGTCAGAGATCTGCTTGCTTCTGTTATGTGTCTTAGGTTGCCATAAAATTGCATATCCAATAGTAATACTGCACATGTGTACAAATTAGTCTTGAAATTGTAGTCAAGAGAGCCACAAAATGGCTTTAAGACCTTTTTAGTACAATGAGAATAGAAGCTGCATCGTCAGTATTCCTAAGATAATGAAAAGTGGACGAGCCAAGTCTCTTAATCCACAGAATTAAGCTGCGTAATCGAAATGAGGGTGGGAACTGTAAAGGATGGCCTTTTATAAGGATATCTAATTGGAAAAAAGAACAAACTGAGTTGTTTCTGTTGCGTAAAAAAAAAAAACAGACACCATTAGATAGTAATCCAGGTCTTGACTTAATGTGAAAGTTGTGTAACTCTGCATTCTCAGCAAGCATTTTGGAATGACTATTTTCATTTTTATTTTTTTTTGCAGGTGACCTTTGACACCAGCAAGCACCTTGGGGAGGTGGCCATTAAGAGAAGGAGCTTGGAGAGGCTGAAACTACAAGAGCTGGAGAGGCAGAGAGAGGACCAGAAACGACGAGAGAAGGAAGAGGAGGAGCGGCAAAAAGAGGAGGAAAGGTACGATGGAAGTGTGTGAAGCTAATTCGTGATGAACAAAGACTGAATCAGGGAAGGGAGGCTGAAACTATATTGCTGAAAAGAGAAGCTAATAACTTTGAGATAAACTCAATAAAATGTAACTTTGTAAACTGTATTAAATTAAAAACATTACAAATATTGAATATTAGAACAAAGGTTTTATTTTGTTAAAATCCATGCAATCTTGCAATTCGATACCAACAACAGCCTAAAAAAATTGGCCTATCATATTATCAACTGTGTTGCATCACCTCTTCTTGTACAAATGTGGAAACAGATGGTGAGTTGCTGTAGTTTTAGAAATATTTTTTTTTTTTCCTTTTTTTAATGTAATATATACAGAATGTGATCTGGCACATTCCCTAAAACAGATGTTTATGGATGGCAGCATATGTAGCTCCAAATGTTGTACATATCACTTAGTACTTATCAGTACTTGCATAGATATGGAAATGATCAATCCCATGAGCAGCATTGCACCACTGTGTCATCACAGATGCTGGCTGTGTGCTAATAACAAGCTGAACTGTCCCTCTTTAGCCTGGAGGATTTCAAGTGCAGTTCTCTGTTTCATCTCAGTCCATCTTCAATGAGGATGAAGAGAAGGTGGCAGCTTTCCTGGGTCTTTGTCTTTTTTTTTTTTTATCTGTTTCTGCCTCCGAAAGATTTAATTAGCATTTGTGCATGCTACTTAAAACTTTCCGATCTGAATGACTTGGTATGAGGAATAGTATAATTGAGTATTGCGGAATTTATTTTCATTAGTTTTAATAAGTGCGTCACAACTGAAGCTATTTATTTTTGGTTAATTTAATCACTTGTACAATAATGTGGTACATTCAATCATCTGTCCAGGAAACAGAAGAAACAGGAAGAGGAGGAGAAGGAGAGAAAGAAAGAGGAAAGGATACGGAAGCGAGAGCAGAAGCTGCGGGAGAAGGAGGAGAGAAGGAATTTGAAGAAGGTGAGGCGACAGCAGGAAGAGGAGCAGAGGAAGCTGCAGATGAAGATTGCCATGGAAGAGAGGAGGCTGCTGCTGGCTCAGCGTAATCTGGAATCAATACGGCTCATTGCTGAGCTGCTGGCAAGAGCTAAGGTACTAAATTCACACAATGCAACACATGACACTGCTGAACTGGTTTACTCATATCATCTTGATTTTTAGTACCACTACAGTTACTGAAGTGTTTCTTTTTCACAAACCATCATATCACACCAGTGGTTACGTTTATAGGTTTTGTACTCATCATATGTGCAAAACTGAAGTTTTAGAGGTCTTGGTATGTCATTGTGAAGTTTTACAGTAGCTTGGAGTCAGTAGGACAGTGCCCTATTCTATGTAACCCAGATTTGGGTTTTGCAGTCATGGTGCATCTATACAAATATTTGGAACTTGCACTAGCTTTCCCTAGATAAATGTTGCCTTATTAGATATAACTTTTCATCCTTATTGTGAACTTCTCTCTGTCTGTATGCGATCCTTCTCCCCAGACATTAAAGCAGGAGCAGCTGGAGAAAGAGAGGGCTGAACGAGAGGAACGGGAGAGGCAGGAACAGGCTCGACAAAAGGAAGAACTGGCCCGTCTAAAGCAACTGGAGGCCTGTCGGCGCAAGCAGGAGGAAGAGCTGCGGAGGGTAGAGGTGGAGAAGCACCGAGCACAGGAGCTCCAACGCAGAGAGAAGGAGCTGAGAGATAAACTGCTTTGCAACCTTATTAAGAAAAGCAGCGGGAAAACTGCAGGAGCTGCCGGCACTCGGGACCAGGCTGGCCCTCTAACAAGGGAAGAAGCATCTGATCCTCATAGTGAGATGCTGGGAGTGATGGGTCAGGTGAACGGAATGAAGCCAGCTGAAAGCAGCGAAAACCAGGTTTCTAGATCTGGTGTGCATTCGCAAGTTTTAGGGAAAAATAAATCCGAAGAGAGGAGAAGAGGGGAGGACAGGCGTGAAGAATTGGCTCAGAACAGGCACAGTAGAGAACGAGCGAGGGGCCACTCCCACAGAGACAGGAGCTCATACAGCCAAGGAAGAAGGAGGCGCTCCCATAGCCACAGTAAAAGAAGGAGCTCAAGCCGTCGAAGGAGGAGTTACAGTCGCCACAGGAGGCGCAGCAGCGGCAGCAGAACGAGTTCCAGCCGAGATAGGAGCCGGAGTAGCAGTGAGAGGAGCCACAGCAGGGGAAGGAGCCACAGGGGTAGTTGCCGCAGATGCAGCAGACCTTGCTCCAGGAGCAGCAACAAAAGTAGAGAACACGGAAGTCACAGTCATCACTGTCGCAATTACCAGACACACAGCGACAGCAGGGATGGGAGTCACTCCAGACGACGCTGAACTCACCAGTGTAGCCATGTTATTGAACGAAATGCACAGTTTCTAGTGTTGAACTTCGAGTTCAAAAACTTTCAAAATGATGAATATAATAGAGACTACTAAACTTAAGATTAACTTCAAACCACAAGATATGTAACGAATGTGACTCATTCAATTTGTTGCATTAGTTCTTATACAGCAACTTTAGTTGTTTTTTTGTTTTTTTTTTGTTTTTTATATTTCCAGTAAGTTGAAGCTTCTGTGTCTACTGGTTATGGGTTGCTGACACAAAATACAAACTTACTTTTGATTTGACTTGAACTTAAATCTGTGTGTGAGACACTGCATCAATGTTGAATGTAAAAAGTAAGCCGGAGCTGGTATTAAAATTTGTTTTAAAATGTGCAATTAAATGATCATTAAAATTCTGGCACATGAAGATACTGATTGGAAAACTATAATTAAATGTTGATTTTGGCAGATGCACACTTAGACTGAAACTCCAGTCTGCTTTAAAAAATAGTCTGTTAATGACATTGCAGTTTTTCAAAGTCCATGAAGAACAATGACCCTCATCAATGTATATTGTGTTTTTATTATTGATCTGTTTAACCACAGTTGTATCTTTAACTATAAAAGAAAAAACAAAACAAAAAACAAACGGGATCTAAGATGGCATGAAGTTTGATACACTTGAAAAATGCTCTGACAAGGAGCTGGTGTATTAATATAACTGCTGTAGTTGAGGAATAATTTTAAGAGAACTGCTGGTCCACAAATGTCAAATGGTTTATTACAAATGAGAAGCTGTTAGCCAAACTTACTCAAATCAGGGCATCAGTACTTGCTTTGTTACTGATATGGACTTTAAAAATGGCATTAAAAAGAGATAAAAGCAATGTGAACTCATCACACATTTCATGATCACCAGTGCATTTGTGATGATCATGTAGTTTCCGTCTATGGTTTTAGAAGGAAACTCTTGCTCGGACTTGATGTGGCAAATGGTTTCTTTGTGAAAATGTGAATTTAGAACATAAGTGATGGATAGGATATGAGGCCTTTGTTTTCAATTTTTTTTTATGTCTATGATAAAAGTTAAACAGATTAAAGAAAAAAAATACAGAAGTAAAACCATTTTGTTTGCTTTTACATGTAGTGGTAGCTGCATTTCTTTAGCTTTCCCCCACCTTTTTTTCTTTTAAGAGATTGTGACTTGTAACTGAAGCTCAGCTTGGGGAAGCTGATCCTGGTTCTGTTGACCCTTCCACTTTGATGTTACTTGTGCCTGCCATAGCAAAAACTCTGTTCTGCATATGCTCGTGATCTGCTAGAGCATGTGTTGTGCAATCTGGTAAAAATAAAAAATGTAAAGCTATCAACTTGTTATTTTGTTGATAAACCATAAAGTTCTCTTTTAAAAAAAAAGTCTTTCTGTCAGTTTGCAAAGTCAGTCAAACATTTTCTTTTTATCCTTTTTATTTTTTGTATTTAAATCATCTAGCAACTGAACACTCAATGAATCCCTCCAGTCTGTTTTTTCAAGAACTGTACAGTTTTTGTTTTTATTTGTTTTAAAGTAGCAGTCTGTTGCAAATACACAGTTCCCATTTATTTGGCTGTGAAACATCAAACTTACCACCCTTTGACCGACATGAAATAGGGATTTTGCACCACCAAGGTGATTCCCAAAGAGCTTTTTGCTGAAAACTTGCCATATTTCAACATGGTGAGCAAAATGTCTTTAAATAATTTGAGGAAATTGGTCAGGTAGAAGGCAATGTTGAGAGCTGAAAGATGCCTTTCTGTTAATTAAACTTTTTCCCAAATTTTCTTCAGCGGGCCATTCTTAAAGCCATTAAGAAGGGAAAATGGAGAGAAAGGCCGGGGTAAGCCAAATGACATAACAATTTGAATAAAAATCTGATCTTATGGAACGATAAATCCTTCCAACAGCCCAAACCTCAACTTTATGGAAGCAGTGCCAGTTCATCTTGACAGAGAACCAAACAAACTGAAGCCAAAATCCAAGATTTTGGAAAAGTCATTCAAGAAGTCTAAATAATTATTCTTAAAAAAAGTTACTCTAAAAGGAATTGGATTATGCTGAAGAATAAAGGTGGCCAACACTCTGGCTTTTAACTTTTGGTCTTATACACAGTTTATTTAAAATGCAGGTTTTTATGCCTAAATATGACCTAAAACTTAACCAGTTCTAGAGGTATATGAAGAGAACCCAATATCATAATATCAAACTTAGTCTTTTAGTCATAAATGAAAATAATCCTGTACTCCACATTTTTCTGTCTTAATTAATCACACTGATTGGTGGGTGCAATCTCATCAAGGCATGATGTGACAGGTTGTTTAATTAGTCTTGATGTTACCCCTCATGTCAGACCTAGTAAATTGTTTGAAGCCCATATTTCAGAAAGGTTTGGTCATCTCACTCTATTGATTATATTTGCGGGTCATAAAATCTTTGCAAAAAGCAGGTCTGGAATGTGAAAGCAGTGGTTGAGTGATAATGAACAAGGCAACAGTGTTTCCACAGAGTTGTTTCTTTGTCTGCCAGACTCAGCCCATGCTCTAATCTGGGTTATCTGGCTGTAATCAGCTTAGCCCACTGCTACTCTCACTGCTGCTGCTGGGTGGGCACTTTAGTTTTAGTCTGGTTCCATCGTCACCGCCATTCACACAAACATCTACTGAAGCATCTCCAAGGCCAAGCAGACTTAAAGGGAAGTTCATTTTACAGGTACAAGGGCTTGGAGAAACTAGAGCAGTCCAGACTATGGCCGGACATCAGGAGATGGGCTCCACTGAAGGGGCCCCTGCTTCAGACTTGTATCCCAGAAAAATACTGGAGTACATGGAAGGCTTCCTAATCTCCAAGGTAACATATTCATGTCTCAAGTTATCGACACAAGCTTGAAAGTGTATCGATAGTCTTTTGAAAGCTTTACTTAATTATACTGATTTTAATTTTCTTTAGTCACTTTTCATTAGCTGTGTTGAGATCAAGAATCCATATAGATTATGTGACTGTGTAAAAAAAGTTATTTGCCTTATGGTCTTTAAACTTTTTTTTTTTTTGCATTAAACCAGCAAAACACATGCATGGAGATTTTCTTACTCTGATTAGTCACATGACTTGTGCTGCACCTCTTGGCCTCTGTGAGCTTCAAACCTTTGGAATATCAAGATTGGAACAAAAATCTGCTATAATGCTTTTGATCATAATGATTTGATATCTTTCAACAACAAAAAATGTCATTTTAAAATCATTTGATTGATAATCAAAGTCATTTTTACTGATGAAACGTTATAAGATTTATTGTATTTGACTCTATTCTACTTCTAACTAATTATTTCCACTCTCTCTCTGTTCTGTGACCCAGACGGTCTTCACGTCCTGTGAGCTGGGTGTGTTTGATGTGTTGTTAGGTGCAGAGCGCCCTCTGTCTGCAGAAGAAATCAGTCAGGCAGTGGGTGCCAGCCTGGATGGCACACAGAGGCTGCTGGCTGCCTGCACAGGCCTGCAGCTGCTCAGCACACACCGTGAAAATGGACAAGGTCAGAGCACAGTCTCAGAAACAATACAGTAATTACCAGCTCCTCCTGGGAATTCATGTTATAGTACTAATTGCAAATAATTGTGAGTCTGATTTGGGTTTAATTTCTCCATTTTAATTTAGGATCAAACAGCACAAATATGTGAAAACTAGAATTCAGTTTGCTATAAATGAATGGAGTACTCCTGATGATTTTGTACTTCATCGGCTTGCATTTGGCTTATAGGTCTTTTTTAGGTTTGACATTCATTATTGCCAACTGCTTCACTTCCACACACAACTCTGCTTCACATCTGTTATGTGTGCTGATTTCCAACACACTTAAAAGGTCAAGCTGTGCACTCATACCTGCACTCGTTCACCGGTCTTCCTTCCCCTGTTTCAGTGTTTTACAGCAACACGGAGCAGGCCAGTGTCTTCCTCACCCGCTCCAGTCCTGTGTCCCTCTACCAGTCCATCCAGTACAGCTCCAGAACCATCTACCTCTGCTGGCACTATCTCACTGATGCAATCAGGTCAATAGAGTTTTGTCACTTAAATCTATATCAAGCTGTCCTAGGCAGCCAAGAATGGCTCAAACCTGTCATTTGTTACAGTTTTTCTTTTTTTCCATTTAAAAGTTTATTATATTGACTATGCAGTTCCATAAAGTGGTGAGATCTTTTGCAAAAGGTTGAATGTAAAAGCAGCTGATCCCCTTTTGTATAATTTTTCAGCATGCAGCATGTTAGAATTTAGCGCTACCGTCACTTTACTATGTGAAGCCTAAAGGACTCCTTAGCCTTTATTTAATTTGTCGGCTTGACATTCAAATGTCAGTATGGGATCAGTTGGGAGTGGGAATGAGTTGATGCAGCTGGAGGAGAGCTGTGTTCTTGGACAGATTTGCTCGACTGGTTCAGAGTAGATAATAAAATATAAAAAGTCACTGTGCCAAACAGATGAGGAGCAGGGGGCTGAAGTTGAGGCATGAGCATTGAGTTATAATTTATAGCATAATCTGACAAATGGTAAGTCTTTAATATGGAGCTGGTGGATACAGTCCTCAAATTAGCACGGTGACATCAAGTAATACGTCTTGTAAAATTCTGATATTGTTTAGTGAAAGTGCAAAGAGTGAAATCATCACAGACAAGTGGTTAGCTTTAAAAATCACAGGCTTGGTTTCCAATCCTATAAATGAGGATTTTGTGTCTGAACATATTCTTTCATTTAGTCTAAAGCCAAAAGCTTTCAGACAGCATGACTGTATTCATTGTGTTAAAAAACAACCTAGTATACAATGCATATAAAGATTAAAGAAGAAAAAAGCACCTTGATCTGAATGTCTTTATTCTTGCTGGAATGTGTAATAAAAAAAACTATTAACTTATCTATTAATGATTCCAACAAGTTATTATATGGTTGTCTGCATATTTTCCAGAGAAGGAAAAAACCAGTATGAAAAGGCTTTTGGAGTCAGCTCAAAAGATCTGTTTCAAGCTCTTTACAG